>JAJHUR010093278.1:0-23052 GCA_027495735.1 Lutjanus campechanus
GTCATTGAGTTTACCTCAGTCTTCAACAGCTTTTCTGCCTGGCTACGGTTCATATTCTTGCAATACCAGCTGTGAAAATAAACATAAATATTTCTTCTAAAATATTGTTTTGCAGCATTTATTGCTTCAGCATTCATGTACAGACAAGGAACTTTACAATGTATTAATCTACTTACATAAAAATAGTACCCATACTCACTCAAATCTTTCTAGCCCATTTTCTGCTTCCACAACATAATTACTAGGTATATATCCTTCCTTTCTGCAAAAGAAAACAAAACACATAGCATATATTAATAATCTCCTATATGGAAACACAGAAATACAAACAAATTTGCATCTTGGTTGGACACTGAAACATTCACCAGGAGCATATCATAAACAAATTCTTGCTCCTAGAACTCTAAATGCAAATTTAATTCATTCAAATTATAGACAATTATTTTGTAAACTAGGGATACCTATGTTTTTGTGATTGTTTATTTTGTTTTTGGTGTTGTTTATTTCCACTTCTATGCCACAGAAACAAAACTAAATTTTCTACTGATCATGCTATTAAATGTTCTCATTTTCTTATTTATATGGCAAATGGAAAGTCACTTTGTGTTGAAATGTGAAAGGGACAAAAGGGCACAGATGTCATGTCCACTCTTGTGCTGTCTCTTGCTCCTCATACAGTTTTGATTTATTTTAATTTATTTGCTTCAAAGACAATCACTTAATTTCCCCTTTTGCAAGCAAGGAACTTGCTATCACTTAACTTTCGAGAGCGCTTTTCTGTTTCTCATTTGGATGCAGGCCTGTACATGAGCATTAGGGGTCTTCTGTATATTCACACCACAGAGTCATTAGGTTAAAGTTGAGGTAGGCAGTTTATTTTTGGTGTCACGGGCAAAAGTTCTGTAATAACCTTTAAGTATGATGCATTTCAAAATGCCTGAGAGAAAGACTAAACTAGACTTCTACTATTTCCAGGCTTTAGAAAATCTAGCCTGTGACAGCAGACTTCAGCCAATCACAGGCCGGTAAGATAGTTGATTGTTGAGTCTCATTCCCAAAATGTCAGTATTTCATGACATGGGAATGACAGACCATTAACTGTCTACAGCACCCTAAAGTGTAGACATTTTATTCTTAAACTCATATTTCAAATGAACAGATTTTTTTGGTAAAAATAATTTTGGTCTCTTGTGTAAGTTTTTCATCTCACCCATATTTGTCTTTGGCTCTCCACCAGTTCTGATCAGACATCTCCAGGATGATGTACTCTTCATCCTTCCTCAGCTCCAGGTCTTGGTCTGTCAAAGGTGTGTAGGGGTACTCTGCTATGACAGTCATACCCACAGAGGGGCCACGTGGCTCAGGGGGTTGTGGAGGTAAAGGCCGAACATGTTTCTCCTAAAACACGATGAGTAGGCAGTATTATTTAAAAATGACTGTGTGTAATCAGTGGATATTAGTCTAAAAGGTCTGAGTGGGTGTGTACCTCTGTTGGGGTTGGAGGGAGGGGTTTCCTGGATGCCCTTCGCCGAGATCCTTTACATGAAAAGCCTATTAACGACAGCATTTAATATATGAACTAAATAATTCAGTCATATAGGCTGAAGTTTAGTTGTCAATAGCCTTTTTTTCATGGCAGCCAGATAAACATTAAGCACAGGTTTGACCAATGATATCAATTAAAGTTCTGCTCCATTCAGGTCAAACAGAAGGCTACCTGTAGTTTGCAGACCATGCTCATAGCTGAAGAAATAAAGTGCATTCTTGATTAATGATTGAAGATGAAATAGATGAGATCCCCCTACTGTCACATGATCCTCTGTTGTTTTGCCTGCCTTGTAAAGTACTTTGTAACCATTCTTTTGATAACTCATATACATAACCTTAATTATTATTATCAGACACAAAATACATGCTTGTTAACAGATTCAAACTTCATTGCACAACATAAGACTAATATATCCTGCATTAAATATTACACTTTAACAGAAAATTGTTGTATGAAATGTGTTTTATCATTGCTCACATGTGCATGACGTCAGAGCAAGGCAGGATCAACTCGGACACAAATCTGAACAGCATGCATTGTGCATAGATGACTGGTGATTGTGGAACGGGGTCTTAATTAGTATCACTGGTTATCCTACTATGTCATGTCAAAATGACTGCTGTGGAAAAATGCCTTTTGTTTGATTTCAAGCCAAAGGGAATCTGGTTCTCACCGTTCTTATTATCCAGCACCTTGCAGCCCATGGCTTGTTTAACTTCCTGCTGGCAGCACAGCCACATCCCGTCCATCCAGGAACAAGGATGGTACTTCTGCATGAGATCCTTGTTGAAGCGCACCACTGTGCCCAAGTGTGGAGTATGGACACACACACACACGAACACATACACAGGACATTTACATTTAATCAACATTTGGATTTGCATATGCACCCAGCTCTTCTGTTGTGTAGTCACTGGGTGATGTTGAGATATGATCTAATATGCATATACAGTACTATATGAGATACTGTGACTGACAAGACACATAAACTACATTTGTAGGCGTATACTAACAGTCTTTCAGCTTCTTTATCCACTGAGCTCGAATATCCTCAGTCTTTGCAAAGATGTACAGCGGCCCCTCATCATAAACGATCTGTGGCAAAAATGAAGCAGAAGATACCCCTCAGTTGTCAGTTATTTGAAGGCATTGTGCCACATGCATGAATGTTTTATTAATTTTCTCTTACATTTGGAAAATAAGAAAATCCTATGTGTGGTTCATGAAACGTACACTGACAGCCAAGTCTCTTTTTAACCACCTGATTGTGCTGATGAACTGCGAGTGACCTTAAATTGGATGCACATTAAGGGTTGGGTGGATCCATCCCAAAAATATTTATACGTTTGACATTACATCTAATTTTTGAAGATCAATTCTGGTGTTGATACCAAAAAAGGGATCAGTTTCAGTTTCTCCCTTCTTCTTGTTGTACCACTAGTATTTCATCAAAGAGCAGAACTGTCTGTGCAAACAGCGTTCAGCTGTGTCTTTCAGGTGCTCTTTGCTTCCCTACTGATGTCTCAAACTACACATATGTCATGCCCACGCAGCGCGTCACAGTGGGCCACTGACCACTTTTAACAACTAAAAGTATCTGTATCGGTATCAATATCTGCGATTCTCGCCTTAAATTACTTGGTATCACATTAAAACCAAATTTTGTGATATCACCCAACCCTCATGCACATGTCAAGAAAGTTGCAATTAGCTTATAGAAACACCCCAATAAAACCACGTAACATTAATAACAGGAAACATTAAACTCAGAGAAAAGGACTGGAAATGCCATCTACTGGCGGCAAAAAGAAAATAGTAATAGTAGTAGTCGTGGTAAATTGCTTTTTCTTCAACAATTCACAGCACAAAACATACGTCGGCTTTTGTATGTATTGACTTACGTGTGGTCTCTAAATTTTGATTTTACCTAAGAACAAGCAACAAGGAGACAAGTACTGACAAATGCCACAAAAGTTCTTGAGTTGTTCATGCGCAAAATTTAAGACCAAATCTGTGCGTATGAACAATTCATGCATGACCCCCACTGAGTGATTTTCTGTTTCTTAAGTTACTCGCTCAATAAGTACATGTGATACCAGAATATATAAGTGTGACAAAAGCTGAAGGTATTTGAATAGATTAACCGCAGTTCAAGACAGAAATAAAGAAACACCTGACATAAAATTTCTTTTATGTCAGGTGACAGACACCTTTTTCTTGCTACCTTGCTGTGTGAGATAACTTGTGTGCAAAGGCAACACCTGCACAGTCACTGAAAGTCCCCAGTTCATCTGAGTGTGAGAGACGGTTTCACTTCTTTTCAATGGACTTTCACATTATTAACTATTGGAGGATTGGGCAGTTTTTGTCTGTCAAGGAGAAAATGTGGTCTCGTGTTAGGTGTTTTTTGGCTGACATTCGAAACAGTCAGTTAAGAAATTCTTGTATATTCCCTTGCTTCATACAGTGACTGACACAGGACAACTTCTCTCCACCTCCAAAATGAACACCAGCATCAAAAGGTACATTTTAACTAAAACCATAAAGGGTTCTTTCGCTTGTCCCCATAGAAGCCCTCTTGGTTCCTGGTAGAACCCTTTTTAATTCTACACTTGGAACGCTTTCAAACAGTTCTAACAAGAACCCATCATAAAGGGTTATACCTAAAAACCATCTCTGAAAGGTTCCACCCAGAACCCCCTATGAGAGGTTCTACAGAGAACACTTCTGTTGTGTCATGGTTCTACCCTGAACCCATAATAAGTGTTAGAAAAGCTGACCCTGGGTGAGAACCCTTTTATATACCATGGGTTTCATCTCGAACCCACCCTGGGGGATCTACTGAGAACCCTTTTATAGTCCAAAGATTCTACTAAGAACCTTTTATAGTGAAATGGGTTTATCTAGAACCCAGCCAGGGGGTTCTAAACAAGAACAGTTATCTTACAAAGAACCCTTGAAGAACCCTTTCTTCAAGAAAGGGTTCTTCAGAGGCAAAATATTCTGGGTGGAGAAAGTGAAGAGGCCGGACTATTACACATTGATGTAACCCTGTCTTTAACCTTCATGACTGTTAGATGAGTAAATTGATAAAAATATCTTTACCTGGAACGCGTACATGCGCTCTTGCGGGGCATTGGGCTCCGGCTGCACAGTCTCTACACATTTGATCTTCTCGAGGTCAACTGATCCTCTCAGACCTTTTCGCTTCTGCTTAACAGATAGGGAAACAGTCAGGAAACTGACTGAAACAGGAGCTGCACAGTTCTCTTAAGGTTGTCAGCAAACATTAATCTGAGACAAAAGATTTCTGCAGGTCCGTCTACGTACCCCTTTTTCAGGATCAAAATCATAGTAGGCTATTTTCTCCCCGGTGAGCACAAACCACCTCTCCTTGTAGTTCAGAGGGGAGGTCTTCTTCTTCTGCTGCGAGCGTTTAATGAAGATTTCTTCCAGTAAATTCTCTGACATGATTCAGTCAGGATTGAGCTACATGGGAACAAGGAATAATTAGGGTTACGACAATATATTTAATTTTGCAATATCACAATTAGAAAAATCTGTGACAATATCTACATAGCTATTAATTTTATTCTTACTTTATTACACCGCTTGATTCTGATAGCAGACTGCTACTATGAAAAACAAACTGTTACTATGAAGACCAGACCGTTGCTATTGGCGCAGTTCTGATCACAGATACTGGAGGAGCAATAATCTTTATTTTTTAATTTATTTTTTATTTTTTGTAATAAGCCGGATACACGGCAGGATAATGCAGGCGGTAAAATAGTCTGTTGGGTTTTATTTCGTCATAGTATCCTGCTCACTGTACAATTTCCCTTACTTATTTTCTAAAAGGACTGCTACTGACTGCTGTATAATTTTTATTTTGCATATGTACGCGTACATAATTAAGACAATAAGACAGTTCATGCCAATATTTTGCTCATGTTTAAGTCATTGCTGTCTCCTTTTAGTTTATTAAGGAAGTTTTTTCTGTGCCATTTTTCTTTTTTTAATATTGTGACAAATATTGTATCATGTATTTTTTATTGTGGCATCATCATACCCTAAAGTTTCTGTTATTTTTGCATCTCTTGGAATAATGGATAGTTTTGTAAAGCATAATAGCAGAATACCAGCCGGCTGTTTTCTTTGTAGCAGTGCAGTCACACTTCGACTCATGCAGTTATGGCTGTGACTGACTCATCCATTATCACTGTGCTTGACTTAGCAATTAATCGGTCGTTTGGGTCATGTTGCACTTCACACTTAATTATTCAGTGTGTTCACTTCCTTTGAAAAGTGCATTTCCACAGAATTTCACTTAATATGTACTCTTCAGCCAACGCAGTGACACCATAACACGTCAGAGTATAGATCTGGAAAGAGATGAGGAGACATGCAGCATGAGTGTATGAGCACGTATCAGCATGTGATTAGCTATAATTTGCATAAGCCCTGCTTTTACTGCCACCAACATCCTCTGTTTCCAAAATCCCCCTGTGGCACATCTGTTTCCCTCAGCTACTGTATCCTCGTCATCATCACACCAGCTCAGTGACCTAAATGCTTTTGTACTGGGAAACTGTGTGTGGAGATTGTGTCCACCCAGCCTCTTGTCTAGTAATTCACCATATTCACACGGCAGCCATTTTCCTCTGACATCACACTCAGTGTCGTACTGTGGTGTTTCCAGAGAATCTGACAAATTGTAAATATTGCACCATTTCCTGATTGAACAGCAACTGAAAAGACAATGTATAGTACAAGTCTGTAGGGAAACTGGGCCATGTTTCAAGTTAAGACAACATATTTGATAACTCATTACCTACCATGAGACAACAGCTAACGTTAGCATTCAGCCACTTCCTAGTTAACCTTACCTTTGATAGTGTTACATCATACTTAGAAGATTTTTGTGTTTCCTGTGATCTGTATGAACATTACACAGACTTATGTGCTCCAGTGAGCTAAGTGTTAGTAAGTGTTTATAAGTGTTTGAATGCTAATGTTAGTTATGGTCTAATGTCCCTCCAGATTGTCATGATCCATTGTCCTCTAAGATGCTGATCAATCAGGAAGCAGTGAAATGATAACAGTTTGTCAGATTCTCCACATTAATTCAACGTGTAACCTGGAACAGAGCAATAAGGCATTTGAGCAGGGAGGAAGATGGCAGCCGTCATGTGAATATGGTGAATATGGCTTCCTAACATGATGGTTTGGCATTATTCACCATATTCACAGAATGGCCATTTTCCTCTGACATCCCACTCAGCGTGGGAAGCTCAAATGTTGCATGCAGCTAACATTAGCATTCAGCCACTTCCTAGCTAACAGTACAATTTTATAATGTTGCATGATACAAAAGGAAAAGTGTAAATTAATTCTGAAATATCAATGCACATCTCATAAGCTAAGCCTGGAAGTAAAACACTTAATGAAATCAAACTTCCAGTGTAGGCTAACGATTTGTCATATTCCCTTCATTTACAACTTGCACCCTGGAACACAGTTATGTGAAATTTGAGCTTCCCATCCCCAGAGGAAAATGGCCGCCTTGAATATGGTGACAATGTTACACAGAACATTTCTGTGGGTCAGGTGAAGACTCAGTAAGACAGCTAGCTAATGTTACATTGCAAGCTCAATTACATCCATTGTGTTTTACTCTCAGGCTTAAATAAATGTGCCCAAGATGTGCATTGATATGTAAGAATTAATTTACACCTTACCTATCATATCATGTAACATTATCAAACAGTAATGTGAGCTAAGAAGTGGCTGAATGCTAATGTTAGCAACAGTAGCTAATGGCTGCCATTTATGATGAATGCTCACTGGCGCACATAATTCTTTTTTTTTCTAGTTATATTTTTGAGCTTTTATGCCTTTATTAGATAGTACAGCTAAAGAGTAGACAGGAAAGGGGTTAGAGAGAGAGGGGATGACACGCAGCACAAGGCCACAGGCGGGAGTTGAACCAGCGGCTGCTGCAGAGGACTGACAGCCTCCATACATGGGATGGATGCTCTACCAACTGAGCTAAATGACCACCCCTGGCACACATAATTCAGTGTATGTTCATGCAGAATACATCCAAGACAAAAGTGTGTTATAAGCACAATAGTGTGTGTTTTGTGTTGCAGTAATGATGCCGATACCATTAGCTAAGAAGTGTTTAGATTCTAACGTTAGCTGTCATCTCACAGTAGCAAATGGGTTATCAAATATGTTGTTTTAACTTGAAATATGGCACAATTTTCCTCCAGAATTTCACTATCAGTTGTATTTTCAGTTGCTGATCAATTGGGAAGTGGTGAAACGACAACAATTTGTCAGAATCTTTATGTTTATATGACTTACAACCTGGAACACAGCAGAACATTTGAGCTTCCCACTTTGGACATTACGTCAGAGGAAAATGGCCTCTGTGTGAATATGGTGAATGCCTCCACTTCCTATCCACCTCTTGGACTATTTGATACGAGAAGATGTATTGGATAAAAAACAAACAAACAAACAAAACTATTAATTTTGGTGATCATATTCCGTGTCACTAGACCTGTAACGTTTTGCTGATAAAGAAAAGGCAAAATATTTTAATGAACGATTGATCATTTCAGTCATTTTTCAAGCCAAATGTCAAACATTTGCTGGTTGCAATTTCCTAAATGTAGAAAAGTGGTCATTTATGATAGTAGGGAGAGGTTTTCAAAGCGTGAGGCGCGCCTCCCCTGGGGGGCGCCAGAGGGCTTCAGGGGAGGCACGGCGAGAGAAAGAAAACAAAAAAAAAGTGTAAACATCTGGCGAGGGGCAAAATGGATCGATTTTTAGTTTCTCAAGCGAAAGTGAGAGGGCCCAGAGTCTGGGGCGAGCAGAAAACGGAGGAAGTATGACCCTGATTATTTAAAGTTTGGCTTTTCATGTATTGGTCCTGGTGATGCTCCGCTGTCACAGTGTGTTATCTGCAAAGAGGTGCTAGCTAACGACAGTATGCGACCATGTAAACTCCGGCGTCATATTGAAACCAAGCACCAAAGTTTAACGACCAAGCCGTGGGAGTTTTTTGATCGGAAACTTAATGAATTGCGGTCACAGAACAACGTCATCAAGGCGTTTGGCACTGTGAATACCAAGGCAACCAAAGCATCATACCTGCGAAGGCGGGGAAACCCCACAACATTGGTGAGACTTTGCTCGTCCCTGCTGCCAAAGATATGTGTTCGGTACTAATGGGCGAAGCTACTGCTGCCAAGCTGGATGCCATCCCGATGTCTGACAACACCACCCAGCGCCACATCTCTGACATGGCAGCTGATGTGAAGGAACAGGTGCTGGACGCTATCCGTGAGAGCCCTTTCTTCTCCATGATGTTGCTAACTGTGCACAGCTAGTGGTGTACCGCTTTATTAAAGAGCTCGGTGTCCAGGAGGAGTTTCTATTTTGCCATCCTCTGCCGGCTCGCACTACAGCCGCAGAAATTTTCAAGGCTTTGAATGACTTCATTCAGGAAAATCATATTGACTGGAGCCGCTGTGGTGGAATATGTACTGATGGCGCGAGGGCAATGACAGGCCGCCACAGCGGTCTGGTGAAAACAGGTGCAAGCGGTTGCGCCCGCCGCTGTTTGGTCGCACTACATCATCCATCGCCAGGCTTTGGCGACCAAGAGGATGCCCAAACAGCTGCGCGCGGTCCTGGATGAGGCAGTAAAAATTGTCAACCTAATTAAATCACGCGCCATGAATGCCCGTCTCTTCTCCACCCTCTGCAATGAGATGGGCGCTCACTTCCATCAGCTGCTCCTGCACTCTGAGGTCCGGTGGCTGTCGCGGGGCAAGGTCCTCACCCGCTTGTGCGATCTGCGCGAGGAAGTCCTCATGTTCCTCGCAGAAATCAACTCCCCACTGGTGAAGCATATGGAGGACGCAAAGTGGGTTGCAATGCTGGCCCATCTGTCTGATATCTTCGACCGGATAAACACTGAACACCTCTCTGCAAGGCAAAGAGTGCCATGTCTTTTTGGCACACGATCAAGTCTCTGCATTCAGGAAAAGGTTAGATCTGTGGTGTGCTCGTGTTGAACGGGGCTCGGTGGAAGTGTTCCCAACCTTGGAGGATGTTGAGGAGAAGACAGGACTGCAACTGGACTGTGTGCAACAGGTGGTCATTGCACATTTGAAGGGGTTGCGTGAGCAGTTTGGAGACTATTTTGGAGAGGAGACCTTGGCAAATCAGTGGGTGAGAAATCCGTTTTCTTTCCCAGTGGCACCCCGTGATGGACTGACCATGCAGGAGGAGGAGGCCCTTGTTGAGCTGAACTCTAATATGGACTTGAAACAAAAGATGAGTGAGGTGTCACTTGCACACTTCTGGCTGTCTGTGGAGACTGAGTTCCCCCACCTCACCAAAAAGGCTGTAAAGGTGTTCATCCCCTTCACCTCCACTTACTTGTGTGAGTGCGGGTTTTCCGCATTGACAATGAATAAAAGCAAGTACCGGTCACGGCTGCAGGTAGAGGATGATCTGCGTTTATTCCTTTCCACAGTGCAGCCTCGCATCAACCGCCTGTGCGCATCAAAGACACAGACTCATTGTTCCCACTAAAACAGAGGTGAGCAAAATAAGGTGGCAAGATTGGCAATCGGTTTATTGCTGTCATGGAAAGGATTTATGCATGATGTTGAGACCGCGATATGAAAAGCAGCGCTGGTGCGCACTGATGATAAAAATCTCTGACTGACGTTGATCTGTTTATTATTTGATGTGAGGAATTGCACAAAGAGGCCCTAAATATTTGAATGAACGACTGAATGTATTCAAAGGGGGGGCGGCATGCTTTTGAGTTCTCTTAGGGGAGGCTCACTATCCCACACTTTGAAAACCCCTGTGATAGTAAATAAAGAGTCTTTGGGTTTTGGACTGTTGGTTGGGAAAAAAAAGAAACAATTTGAAGACCGTGATGAGCAATTGTCACAACTTTCTGACATTTTATAAATTAAACAGTTAATCAATTAATTAATTATTTATCAATTAATTGATAAAGAAAATAATCATTAGTTGCAGCCCATGCCACATAATTTGTAATGATTTTGGCAAGCATGATAGAAAAACCTTTTGACCTGATTTTAAGTGCTGTTTTTAGGATCCAGCAACCCGGTTTTTAATACAGTAACCTACTTCATGTAACATATTAAAAAAAATATGTTCTTAGGTCTTTGGTCATTACAGAAACACCTTGTGAAAAAAATAGTCCACTGGCAAACTTGTCAACTAAAATATACAACAGTCTCACCATCACAACACCATCCTTCTCTCTTCAGTTTACCTGCACTATACTATCAGTAGGCAAATATAAAAGGCTGCCCTTTTCAGTTTATGAGTTTATTATGGCTTGTTTTCAGTATCTGATAAGCACCTGTGCTGAACTGAAACTTACACCTCCAAAATAAAACAAAGCCCCTTTGATACCATAGCTAGGTCAAAGTGGACTGAGGCAAGGTCACACTGTTCAGAGATGAGGATAGACTAAAACATGCCCGCACTGCTAAAACAACAAAATAGTCTCTAATTGTCTAACTATATGTGCAATATGGAACATTACTCGCCATTAGATCAAGCTAATTCAATTGGCAGCCTTCAGCCCCTTTGATAATGTATAAATATGAGAAAAAACATACAAATAAATAATTTCTTTAAATGAGTGAGAGGCTAATGAGCCCATTCACTGGTTATGTCTGTTGAGCAAAGAGACAAGTATTACTTTAAAAAGTTTTCACTCAGACTGTTTAAGAAGAGAGAATTTAGGAGCGACAAATTGAATGAAAAAATATGTTAAATGTGACATTTATTAAACAGCTAACTTCCTCTAATCTAGGATTACAAACATGTGTTTCTGAACCTTTTTACATAATGTTTCTTTTGCAACTGTGAAAACTAAGAAAATAAAAAGATGCATAGTTTTACACATTTTGCTTACACATTTCACTGGAACAACTATCAATAAGAGTAAACTATTAAATTAATCAACAACTACTCTTTAAACCCAAATAAGTTAATAGTACTCAAAAAATCGAGGGAATCAGTTGCCATAATTTTCTTCAGTTCATAAATCAAAAGTTGCAGGCTATCAGATCTTAAATATTTGGATTTAGTGATACATGCACTCTTTGATTACACTTAAATATTTTCATTAAATGCAGCTCAGAATTTTAATTCAGCGCTCTCATTGCAATGAGTTAACAGAACTGCATAAATTAGTGTAGGTCAGTATATTGTTTATTAGTTTATGGTATTACTGTATATAGTAAGTATAGCCCCTTATTTCATGTTCAGAGAACTCAATATAGTAATAAATAAAATCTTAAATAAAAAAATTAAAAAATATATTATATATTTGTATTTTAGGGACATGATAGGGACTGTATTTCCCTTATTAATCAAAAAATTATGATTTTATTAAACAAGAATAAAGAAAGAAAGAAAGAAAGAGGAAAAGAAACTTCTACTAGCACTCAAACAAATTTAAAGTTTTCACTCTACAAATAATGAGTTTGAACCTTTGTTTTTTTTTTAAATTTTTGATAATCAATTGTCTTTTTGATTCATTTTAAAGAAGAAAATTTTCTGATTTCACCTTCTTAAATGTGAATATTTTCTGGTTTCTTACTTATCTGTGACAGTAAACAGAATATCTATGACTGAACAAGATATATAAGGATGTCACCCTGGGCTTCAGAAAAGAGTGATCAACTTTTTTTTTGTTGTTTGTCACCATTTTCTGACATTTTATGGACCAAACGGTCAATGAATTATCAAGAAAATGAGTGACAAATGAATGGATAATGAAAATAATAATTAGTTGCAGCCCTAAAACAGTAAAACATTCCCTGAAAGAATAATTAATCCTGATTTAACATCAATAGATGCACCAGTGATGGGCCAGTGTGCAGACTTAGCATCTACTATGAAACAGGCAAGTAAGGGCGGCTTTAGTTGAGTTTTTTTTTTAACCAGAAAAATCTGTTCTGATGTCTAAAAAAACACATATATTTTTAAAATACAACAAATGCACACAATGCACTAAAGGTAGGAGGTCATAGCGTCATATTTCCAGGTGAAACATGGACTATCGGATTATCAAACTCACCCGTGTCACACAGCTGAGTGCTCACTGTCTGTTAGCCTCTGTCAGATGTGTTTGCACTTCAGCTCAGCCTATTTTCAGCCTGTGAGCACTTCCTTCTATCATCTGAACTGTAACGCTACCAGAAGCTTCTCTCACTGCCTGCTAACCAGGAGAGACATTTCTTCACACCACCCTGACTATACTCTACCTACTGGTCGTGTTTGTACCGTCATGAACAAACTGCATTGTTCCCTATTCTGTGAAACATTTTATATTCATTCCTCATTTGTCTCCGCCCATAAGGTTTTCTCACATCACTAACTCGAGTAGAGGTCAACAAACTGATCTGAAGACTGCTGTCCCCTCCCTCTTTATTCTCTCTAATGGATTGGAGCCGGTCGACCAAAACTGTGTGTCTATATTTCACTGTATCATGGCTGCCAAAAGAATTTTTTGTCTTATTTGAAGGGAGTTGACTCATGGTGGCTGACACAGACAAACTCATAGGGAAGTTGCATCAGTGATGTACTGCAATATGAAGGGAGAAGAAACACAGTGGCCCTGCAGCACTTCAACCAGGCAATATCTCCTTCTGAAGTGTTCATTAGCACCTTTAAAATGCATGTTACATATGTGTGGTGTATAGTATACACATCACTTCCACTTCATCACTTACACAGTGACAACTGTGTACAATACTCAGAAATGGCCTCTTATTCTACGCAGTATTTTGACACTCTTTGCAAAGAGACGTTTTTTTCTCATGTTATAGTGCTTAGTTTAATTGCTTGTTCTTGGGTTGTGAAATTGTGAAACGCATTTGACTATCTGTTATGAAACTGGGCTAAAACTGTTAAAAATACATGTATTACTGTACAAAAGGCTAGTTTTAAGCTACGCAAAAACTAAGACCATAAAACTTGACGGAATTTAAAAAAAACAGGTTGAAGTAATTTTGTAATGATTCAAAACAAATTTTCTCATCAAACAAATGTGATATTAAGTTAGTTTTTGTAAAAAAACAAAAAAAAAACAAAACAAGATTTCAAGTTGGTTGAATTTGAATAGACAAGTTGAGGTAATAAAACTTTTCTAGTCAAATAAACTTTATATTAATACAGTTGTACATAAGAAAACATGTTCAAAAACTGCGAGATTTCATGATGCTGAATTTGACAAGACAAGATGAATGTAATTTAACTTTTCTTGTCAAATGAATATGATATTAATTCAGTCGTACATGAGAAAAAATGTTCAATAAGCTCAAGATTTGATGTCGAATGGATTTGGAAAAACAAGTTGAGGTAACTGAACTTTTTTTAATCAAATAAATTTGATATTAATTCAGCTGTATTTGAGAAAACATGTTTAATAAACTTAGGTTGAATCAACAACTCTTCAGTCACACTGACGAACATTACAAACAATTTTGATTTTACATTTTCTCACACAAAGAACTTAAACCTGTTGCTGCTCCTACTGAAGAAGCTTTGGTTCGGCATTGGCACAAAGACAACATGCGAAACTTCTTCCAGTGAATTTATTAAATTTAAGTTTAAGGAACTGGATTCAACTCTGACCTCCATCATGGTTCTCAGTGTTTCCATAACTTATCTTAAAGTGTATCTGAGATACACGGGGAGTTTTTATTATATGTTTTCTTAAAATTCTAAAGTGTCTCAGGAAAGTTTTAACTTTCATACAATGCATGCGGGCAAGTCTGCAGGTATGCTGATCATGTCTCTTTAGAAACTTAATGAGTTGATTGAACACTGCAAAATACATTCATTCAACTCAGTCAAATGAAAGTTAGAGGAACTCATATTTTGAAGTTCTTAAGTGTTCTGGAAAAAAAAACTTTAAATTATAATTTGAATTAATTTTTAAAAATTATATTTACGTTATATTACTGTATGATTTTTTTTTTTTACAGTGAAGAGTAGCCAAAGTGTATCCTAAAGTAACCGTTTTAATCTCACAGGATCATCTAATCACAAGATAACATATTTGAATATATTTTCATAATTTCTGACATTGGTGTCTGCATAGCATTGGACAACTGATCTTTGTAACCCATAAATAGTGCCGGCTGTGGCACCAACAGGACAGTGCAACATGTTTTATAATGAAAAGGCCCAAATTAAATAAGTCATAAACAGTAATGAACGTGTGTATTAGGATAGAATGCAAGTATTTATTTCATTGCGAGATGTTCGCCATGTATGACGCAGCGAAGATGACTATATCATGAAAGACTTTTTTTTATAACAGGAACCTGTTGAGAGGCTCTCTGTCCTGATGTTTCCTGACAGATAATGTGTGTATGTGTGTGTGTTTGTGTGTGTATAAGAAAGAGACAGAGACTGAGAGAAAAAAGAAAGTGACAAGGTTGTTCAGTTCAAGGCAGACACCACATCAATTACACATTGTGGTGTTCTGTCGGGGTTAGTATTCAGAATACACAAGCAGGATTTGGTATTTTCTGATGAATATAAATTAAGAAAGAAATTTTATAAAAACATCTTCAAATTGTAATGTATTTAAGTGCTCACAAATTGACACGATACAAAGCATTTCTCATGCAAAGATTATAAGGGTAACCACAAGAAACCATCTGATTATAACCTCGCCATGCAGCTAAGCTGTTAGTGCTGCAAGAAGTGTGATAAAACATGCAACAAGTAAAGCAGAATCTGTAAGTGTCAACTAAACAGTCAGAAACAAGTGTAGCATGTTTGCATTTTAGCAGATAAATGTCACCATGATTTGACTTTTGTATTTGCAGTTTCGTGGCGAGTACACACTTCATAGAGGATTTGCATTCAAACTGAATATTAGCAGGTTTCACTTCAGAACTTGCACAGTATCAGTATATAAGTATATATGTAACAATATTATACTTATTACTACTTTTATCTTTCAAATGAAATGCATTCACATGTTTAAGTGAACAAATGACTAAAAATACACCTTGACCTTTCAGTTTATATTTAAAGAGCTTTGTCACTTACCCAGGCACCCAAAAAAGTCAAGCATCAGACAGATAACTATAGCTGCTGCTGAGGCTTGAAGCGGTGGCATAAAGTGTTGCCTCAGTTGCTTGTTTGCCTTCCATAAAATGTGTTAGTCTGTGATGCAAGAAACTTAAACCCACCCACAGAGAGGAATCAACTCTACTTACTTCCCCTTTTTCTTCCTGCTCATTTTCATATCAGCCCTGTGGACAGTTTTGGTGATAAGTGGAAGCAAGTTAAACATTAACACAGGACCATACTTGTGTACAACATATAGACTCCTATGACTTTAATTTTAGGAGATTTCTTGTTCAGTCTAAAGCCAATTTGATTACTATTGCAGGGGCAAGAGAAAAACAAACTTAAAATCAATAACTTCTGCACGCACCAGAAAGTCTTCATGTCGTGTTTCATATAGATTAAAATTATAACTCTCTAAATTTACTTAAAATTCAGGCCATTTGGTATCTCGTTTACTTAGTTTTTACTCTCCTGAAGCCTCCCTCCGTTAGGGGGCAGACTGCGCCGCCTGTTCACCGTCATGTTCAGAAGAGATATCCAAACCTGCGAATGATATCGCGAGATTTGCACGCGTTGTTTATTCATTGTGCACGTTTTACATCCTGTGTTTTACAGTGTGACAACGCTGCCATTAAAAAAAGTAGGTATGTTTAGGGGCAAATTACTTTGTTAGGCTACGGGAAAGCTCGTAGTTTGGGTTAAAATTATCACTCTCGCGAGATCTCTCGCGGATCTGGGGTTCCCTTCTCGACGCGACCTCGCTGAGGTCTACATTAGGGACTCCTTCCGGCCTTTTCCTTCCTCTTTTCCTCTGCATCGGGTCGCGACCATGGTATGAAGTTACTACACGGATACATTTTACAGAATCAAACTTAATCTTGCCGATTAAAATATCATCGCTGCGTTTGTATAAGTCTGATATGTCAATAACATTTTGACACACGCAACGATGGTAGTATTAACCATATTGTATGTATTTTACGTTGTTAAATGGTCTTGTAGCAAATCCCTGCTTCATCTGTGGCGAAATGCCGCTGCTTGGTTGACTTGGTCTCCAACCGGCCCTTTTTTAAAAGGAAAATTACCGTTAAATGTCAGTTAAAGTAACCATTATAGCAAAGAAGAGTCTTTTTACTGTTTTACAGAATTGCAGATTCACATGTTTAGCACACCAGGTTGGAACCGAATCCATGTAAATTAGCTACAGTGCTAGCATGTTAGCTTATTAGCTAACGTTAGCTGTCTTTACCCTGACCCTAGCGCAACTGTTAAATCATACACACGAGCTCATATAGCGGTTATAAAGTGTGTTAATATGGACTCAGTTTCCACGTTTAAACGGATACATTGTGTTCCCTTTGTAACTGGCTTGTGTGCCTGTTAAGCGCCGGTGTTTAGTCATCATTAAGATTCATTGACAGTGACTTTGTAACTTAATTCACGAGGTTTCTGGTTGATGATACGTTGGTTTCCAAATTGTCAAATAGATGGAACTTAAAGTACTGAACTGTGCTACAAGCTGTTTTGCTCATATTTCAAAATATATTTTTGTTGTGCAGGTGAACGTCCCGAAGACCCGCAGGACCTACTGCAAGAAGTGCAAGAAGCACCAACCTCACAAAGTTACCCAGTACAAGAAGGGAAAGGACTCCCTCTACGCACAGGGTAAGTAATCATTTAATTATGAATGGCTTTTAGATGGTAAATGACTGTTTAATGTTAATGTAGCTGAACTTTGTCTAGTGAAGCAAGTCTGACATTCGTAAGAAACAAATGCTAGATGTATAATTTGTGTACCTACGGTTCGTCAAGTCTAATTTAGTCTGTCAGAGTAATTATTTATGTTCACTGAATATTTTTTATACTATATGATATTGGGGTTTTTATATGCTGGTAATGCTGTATTCCATTTCAATGCTCAAGTATACACATGCGTACACCTAATCACAGGGTCCACAATGGAAGTAATGCTGTTCGAGATATCAGAGGTTGGAATTTCTTAGTTGAAATATCCGACTTCTGATGTCAAAGTGTTCCAGGTGCTCAGTGTCAAGAAAACACAAAAAACATGGCCTACAAACTGAATTTCTTTATCGATCCTTTGTCAAAATAAAGACATAGTAGGAAACATGACAGGAGCGGCAACAGATTGAGTTTGACATCCGTTTACCTGCAGAGCAAGTTTACTGTGATAGATGGTAATGTTTGGGCGTTTATGGGTGCTGCCGTTGTGTGATGACAACTGTGTCTTGATGAAGACAGATGGCAAGAAGGAAGTCAGGGTAGATGGATTTACCTCGAGTTCACAAGTAGGAACTCTGACTTTGTTAGCGTTACATTGTACTTTGTCTACTTCAAAGACTTCTGTCATTGTGTGGAATGCAGCATAAGTCCTGTGCCATCTTACCCTTAACACCCTTAATTGTACATGCACTTGGGTTGCAACCATGTAATAACCTGCTTTAAATGAACTGTCCAATAACCAAACATACGTTCTGCAGGTAAGAGGAGATACGACAGAAAGCAGAGCGGGTATGGTGGTCAGACGAAGCCCATTTTCCGAAAGAAGGTATGCTTGGCTTTCAAGCACTTTCTGATCTATCATGTCAAGTATTGTACATGTGACATCAGACCTAATGATGCACTCTTTTCAGGCTAAGACTACAAAGAAAATTGTGTTGAGGCTCGAGTGCGTGGAGCCCAACTGCAGATCCAAGAGAATGCTGGCTATCAAGAGATGCAAGCACTTCGAGTTGGGTGGTGACAAGAAGAGAAAGGTAGGCATCATCAAAGTCATTTTTATGTTGTCATGTCTGCATGTGCATTCTAACGGTGCAGTGTTTCTTTTTCCATTTTAATGTTTGAGTTGTATAATTTTTCAGGTCAAAAATCTATGCAATGCACCCTAAAACCTAAATCTACTGCAGTGAACTATGTGCTTCACAAGCCAGTTTGTCTCAGTTAAACTCACTAATTCAGTAGGAAGTAATTGGGTATCAAATGTTGTGGGTCTGAGATGTCTGTGAACCGAGATGTAGTGGTCGCATTAGTCTCTCACTCACAAAACTTTGTTTTTAAAGTTAAACTTTCATTACCCCACAACGTTTAAAAATACTCTTGGATGAGAAAATGCAACCTAGTTCATTGTTGAATGAACTTAAATGTTGTCTTTTGACATGCTAAGATTCTGCTCATGTTACACTATGTATCACAATGATCAGAGAGAATATTTGATTAAATTTTATTTAGCAGTTGCAACAGGATTAAGAAAACTTAAATCTGAGAACAAATGACCATGAGAATGGAAAGTTGTTGATAATGCCACTTATTTTTTTGATTGTCGGGGCACATTTTGCTGTCAATGGCGGCTTTGGGCATTTTTCAAGTTTGCATTGAAATGTGTTTTTATTGGAGTCATGAAAAATGGAAAATAATGGTCAGAAAGATGTTACACATTACATGCTGCTCATATGAGACTGAATACAGCAAAAGAGAAACATGAACAATAAAATTGAATCCTCCTTGACTTAAAACCATTTAAAAGGCCCATTTTGTACTATATTATGTAGTAGGGTATGTGATAGTATGTAGTATGTAACAATACATTGGTCTGTTCGTTTAATGACTAAATATGATCGATGCAACATGAAAATATCTATCATCTTTAAGATACACCTTTATTTTGAAATTCCCATGGCATGTCTGCGTCACATTGTCTGGAAGTGCTCAGTCATAAAATTTGTGAATTATAATTTAGTTATGTTTTGTAGGTTAACATAAATGTAATGGAATGAGTTAAATAGACATTATTTTGTTGGTCAATCAGCCTCCTGAATTGAATCAAATTGAAATTGTTATGGTACTTTGTGCTATTAGCAAATACTGTCTTGTGTCCAAATAATTGATTTATGAATGAAATGAAATTTATTTTTGAACATGAGAATCAACAAGGAAGCATTTTTCACATGACATTTCTCACAGAAAATCAATTAAATTAAATTTATCGTATTGTGATGAAACTTGTGATTTACACTCCTAGTCATCTAGTCTTGACACTTCCTGTATACGGAGGAAGAATTGGTGATCATTATATTGGTCCAGTTGCCCAGCCCATGTGTGGATCACAATGTGGCGTTTTTATTTGGAGGCAGTCACAGTAACAAATTAGCACAAATGCCGTTAACATTAAGAAAAATTGGCTCAATTTGCTGCCTTGTTGTCTGATGCTGCATTTATGTCCAGCTATTGTATCCTGGCATTAATAATTATGTTAAGTATTTAATAGTTTATACTCTTATTCTTGACCATAAATACGTGTGTATTAATGGGAGAGGAAGTCAAGTAAGGACATTTGGTATAATTTGGTATAACTGACTCCTGTAGCACCTTAATACTAAAATCCAAAAACCAAGAGCCATTGCTAAGCCTTTATCTCATGAACTCAGACAGGAATGAAGAAAAATTAGTAATTTCTAGTTTCATTTAAGTGTAATTTTGCAAGGATAAGCTTGTGAGTGTGTGGTGGATCCAGCTCTCTGACAATGGGGACGATTTATAATGGAATGAATATGGCAGAGCAGCGTATTTGTGCAATTCATTTTCATCACTAATTCTTCAGCCCACCCAAAAGTGCAACATTCACCTAAAATGTTGTTTTACACGAGTGGATTGTGCTTGGCTTTGCTTAGTGATGTGGGGTTAAAGCAGCCAATGTGAAAACCTGTTCACAACCATTTATTTGAATACAATAAAAAAAAGTTCCTACTCAACTGATGATAAATTCTTGGCAATTTACAGCAGAATTCAGAATGAACCATGCATCAATGATGCATCAAATGTTAGACTCTGCTCCAGCATCATTTTAACTAATGTTTTGCATCTGTTCTCTTACAGGGCCAGGTCATCCAGTTCTAAACTGTGGCTCAGTCTTCTGGAACAAGTTGTCACTATTTTCAATAAATGTGTTAAAACATACTTTGGAGTTAAGCCTTTCATTCATCAGTTTCACTATACTTATCAGATGTGCAAAATCCAAGTTTTGTCACATTTTGTCAGCTTCTGAAAGGGGGGCATGCTAGAAGTAGTTTAGGACTGTTCACACACTATGCCTTCTCTGCATCATATGGCCATCACAGTACTACAGGTCTGAACTACTGTTATTCCAATCAGTCATATTTTCCAGTAGTGTTTAAGGCAGATTGTTGTGGTTCATGTTTCATTTAAAGAGGAGTAAAGAATACTTTACTGAGAATCTGAGGAGGAGGCTGCTGAAGTGACCTGTGTGCTTCAAAGATATTCAAACTGGAAAAGAATTTTACTTTATATTCTCTGTTGTAACTCATCCAAACATGTTAATCAGTAGTTTCCAAATAAGTTCCAAAACAAGGATATTACACATACAAGACATAAAAATGGGAAAAACTGCTATAATAAAGCCATTAATGTTGTAAAGGGCATGTCTGATTAACATGCTATAAACTGCAAACACTTCTTTCCCACAGACGTGATGATTTAGTTACAGGAAACTTTAAAACTTGACTGTCACGTAATTAAGCTGTGTATGTGCACATTTTGATTTTTTCATCTAGATAAAACAGCTGCACTATAAACGTACTCCGTATGAACTGGGCGATACTATCAGTTTTGGGCAGATAGTCATTTTATGGCTCGTTATCTTGCAATGTTTACCCAAAACACCATTGAAGTCAACAGAACATATCTGTTACAGTAGATTGAAATGTTGCTGAAGTCGTCTGCGGCCTTAGCTGCAGTGCTCTGTGTGACTTCAGGGGAAGAACGCTCTGTGTGTATCTCTGCAGGCATCTGTGGAACTTCTCAACTCAATTTGCCATCACTTTTAGTAAAACTGCCAATATTCAAAATCTACATGGTTGAATTCTAATTAAAAAAAAATCTCAAGTGGATTTAGTGATGATCTCATGAAAATGGTGGAAAAAAACTACACTCTAGTGCTACAGTCGTCTGCCTTGCAGTCAACCCTGGGACAGTGTCAACAGACAAAATGCATTGTGGGCCAGTTGAGTATATGCAGTAAGCTCACTGCGTATGTTGAATTCCTGAATTCCTCTAATATACATCTTACACAGAATCCACATACTCTGCAGTTGACACACACTACGTGTCTATCATCATTGGTAACACCTGTGTTGACCCCACTATTTAATATAAATATGACTGCTATGAAAAAAAGCCTGTATGCGGCTGTGCAAAAATATTTTCCAGTGATTATTCAACATAAGAAGAAGCAGATGTACTGTAATCATCACAGCATCCAAGCAAAATCAGCAGAATAAAACATGTTCCCTTTTTAAATTTAGAAACTTCAGTTTTAAAAAACAGCAACACCTGTTCAAATTTTAGAGGATCAACAATTTTCTGTTTAAAACATTTGAAATCGTTAAGGCAGTTAAAATGCTTAACCTCCGGAGGGCTACAAAACCACAGTGTGCTTGTGTTTGACAGACGTGTTCCAGTGTGGCTTGTAAAGGTCCTTAAAGTCACTGCTGAGGGGAGTGACAGTCAGTAGAGCGGTCCCTGAAGGGTTCACTGATAGAACCATTTTGCTATGTGGAGTCTGGACACCCAACTCCTTGTACTGAGGCAGGATCTGTGTGACGTTACACTGGGGGGAACAGATCTTCCAGCCAGGAGCCACTCTGATGACGAGCCCTCTGGGGCCACCGATCTCCTGTTTGTTCAGCACGGCGATAGCCAGTCGGTTGTTCGACAGAGGCCTCTCCCACACTTCAAAACTGTCCACCTGAAGAACAAATCATGTTTTATTCTGTTCCGACTATAAAATCATTCTCGACTTGAATACAGTATACAGACAAGACTACAGCTGCAGCAATTAATTATTAATTAATTATCAAATTACTCTGCAATTATTTTGATAATCGATTAATTGGTCTGAGTAATTATTAAATAAAAGTCAAAATTCTCTGATTTCAGTTTCTTTAATGTGATTGTTTTTGGTTTCTGTACTCCTCTATGACAGTAGACTGAATATTGTTTGGTTGTGAGTAAAACAAGACATTTAAGGACGTCATCTTGGGCTTTGGGACACACGTGCAAGTTTTCAGCATTATCTGACATTTTAAAACACAAATATTCATCAAGAAAATAAGGAGCTCAGGAACACTTTGGAAATCTGTTGTCAGTAAACATTTCATTGCCGCATCTACAAATACACGTAAAGACGAGTCCACATTTCAGATTGTTTTCGGGAAACATGGATGTGTGGGGGTGTGTTAGTGCCCATGTCACCATGGTTAACTGTCACATCTATGAAGGCCCCATTAATGCTGAAA
>JAJHUR010093279.1:0-19393 GCA_027495735.1 Lutjanus campechanus
CCAATGCAACAAATGGATGAAGGCCTCAAAAACATTCTTGTTACACCCTTGACATGACTATTTTCAGGGTTAGCTTGCCAGACTGCTCTGTGTATGGACAGTCTAGTCAGCCAATGTGATGCTAACTAGCTAATAAAGTGCCATCTCGTTACAGTGTGTGGAGATCGGTCTTATCCTTGATCTGGACCATTGTTTTTTACTCCAGATTTTCATATTATAATGTTAAGTCCTTTTTAATTTTTAGGTTAAAAATCAGCATGCTTGTTACAAGGCAATTTAATAGTGTAGTGGTTTCCATTGCCGTGCAGTCAGGTCAGTCCTTTGGGGCACTTCAGTTCTTGGCAGGGCCCCTTGTTGGGGGCCTCATGTTGCCTGCCCTGTGTCTTTTAATTTTGGTTTTTTTAAATTTTATTTTATTTTTTGCTTGTTTTTTTAAGTTTTCGGTCATACGTCGATCGGAGGACAATCTATGTATCTATCTATCTATCTCAGTGAAAATCATAAAATTAAAAACATTTGCTGACTAAATAATACTGTTGCTAAACCTAATGTTGATTGGGTCATGAACCATTATTTGATTTTACAACATTTTATTTGGCAGTCTTGACAAGGACCCTCATAAACAAGTTTTAAACTGCCAAAAACAAGATACTCCTGCCAAATAAAAGTGAAATTAAATCAATAAATCTATAAACATATTCAGAGATATAGGTATAATATATATTTTTGTTGGTTTGCAGAGGAAATGGTTGACTGTCATGAGTCTTGATTCGTATTATAGCCAAACTAAATCTACCAGGGTTGATAGAAATCCAGCAACATGCATCAATGACAGTTTGTGTCTGTTGTCACAAGAGGGCAGCAGACTACAGACTTTTGCTTTTTGAGGGATTTTTCTGCACTCAGGCTCTGAGGCAGGACGCATGAAAGCAGTAGTAGTAAAAAGACACAAAAGGGGAACAAGAAAGCTTTGAAGTATTTCCACCGCCCCGCCTATTGTTTTCCCCATGTTTTATACCTGAGAGGGAAAACCCTCACATTGAAATACAAGTTTGAGCTCTTATTCATTATCAGTTTTGTTTGTGAAAAACCACCTGGATTAAAGGTACTAATAAACAGGGTGTGTTAGAGATATTGTAATAAACCAGCAATGGGTGTTAATTGGTTGGTGACCACGCCAAGTTTCATACCATGACAATGAGCCACATGCCGACAGGGATTTCTAAAGAACACCTTTGATATGTGAAATGTTGATAATTACTCACAGCTGATGGTAGATTTCCACAAAATCTTGGACTGAAGAAATCAGTAAATTAAGTTTAAGCAGGATAGTATAAAACAGCAGACGGATGAACAAGAATTAAAAGTAGATCAAATAAAGCAACCTCTCAGCTTAGACTTACATTATACTCATACACTTATATTTAGATTTGTGTAACACTGGAATGAAACACAAGTATTTTATCTTGTGAAAAATAAGAGATGAATGGTAAAAATCTTGGAAAATAAAAAATAATAAAAAATCTCCCCACATCAGTTGTGTCCACCATAATACTGTACAAAAATATACTGTAATTTCCTCTGCATTAAAGAGAAGACATGTGGTCAACTTGTTTGCTCATGCACCCACATAATGACACAACGTGACAAAATACACTTCCTCTGACCCATCTTAGCACATACAAATGCATGTGCACACCCACACGTAGACACAGTGCTTGTGCTTGGTAGGAATTGTTGGGTCTCAGTAAATAATAAGAGCACAGTTTGAAAAGTGCCCTGAGATAGTGTGTTATGCTATGTAAATAAAATTCACTTGAATTGATTTGACTATACACACAAAAACAACAATCTCATAATAAATTTAAGTGTGATCAGTGAGAAAAATTATTTAAGCTGAATATATATATATATATATATATATATGTACAAAAATACACCATATTTTTGTATATATTAAGACCAACCACCTTAAGACCAAGTCTATTCAGAACAGCTGGAGCTGGGAAGCACACTCGCTATACCTCACAATTTAATAGCTAGTTAAACAACTGTTAGCAAAGAACAGTTTTAGCTAAGAACAGCATTAGCTAAGAACGGCGTCCCACAATGTTTGTCAACATATAGTAAAATGAGACTTGATCATCTGTCTTTGGAAACTGGAAAACTTGACAGTACACTTGCTATACCTCAAAACTGGATTCTAGCAACCGTTAGCTAAGAACAGAGTTAGCTTACGTTAGCTATTCAGACCTTTATGTCCCACAGCTTTTGTCAGCAGCTGTGGAAAAGTGAGACTGGACAAACTGTTAATGGAAATGGGAACACTTGGTAGTACAATTTAATTGCTCGACTGCTATTGGAAATGGGACAGTACATTAGCTATACGTCAAAATTGGATTAGTAGTTGGACAGCTGTTAGCTAAGAACAGTGTTAGCTCAGAACAGTTTTAACAGCATTAGCTTACATTAGCTATTCAGACGTTTATCTCCCACAGCTTTTGTCAAAAGCTGCTGAAAAATGAGACTTGACAAAAACCGATCAAAATTTAAATTAAACAACTGGTAGGGACAGAGTTGGCTTACGTTAGCTATTTCCTTTTTTAGAGAGAAAATTCTGCACTTTTATGTTATGCTAGCTAACATCAGATGTTGGCTATGATTTCAGCAGCAGTCAGACTGAAGGCATACATGCACAGCTGAAAGACTGAGTTAGCATACAAATGCTAAATGAATGTACTAATTAAATGTAGAATATGTTAATTCTGCCACTAGGGGCCTCTTTCACATTAAAACAATTACAAAAGATGTAGTGTGATGACATCATGAGGTAGCGTGGGATCATGGGAGTTGTTTCCACTGTTAAACATACACCGTTGCTGATGAAAATCTATTTGACGTGACTCAGGCAGAAATCATGTTCATACAAAAGGTTATATTAAAGTTTTATTCATGTTATGTTTAGTCACTTTCACTGACTTCTTGCCACAATCTCTGACATGTGTACTGTATCCCGTGTTTTCCCTGAAGCAACTAGCAGCTAGCATGGAAATGCACCGTTATCTTAAATAAATTACTGTTGGAAACATTTGGGACAACATAAGTACACAACTCAACAAAATATTCTTATAAACCTTTTAATACGGAAATGTTACCTATCTTAACTTTAAACTAAATAACTCAATGGTTTAAAATGGCGGTCACTGCACACAAATTTTGCAATATCATTTCAAGGAAACTCAAGACGAAAGCATTTTGTGTTTTGTTTTTCTTTCTGTGGCAAGGTTATGTGATTTATGCAGTAATTACTCCTGCTAATTACTTTATGACCTCTGCATTGCCCAAGGAATATAGATAGCTTACACAAATTGCAAACTGATATATGACATGAGATGTGGCCTTGCAGCACGTCTCTGCCTCTCTCTTATCTCATATCAGTCATCACCATTCTTTCTGTCCACAGAAGGGGAGTACCTGCACAGCTGCACATCCATACATTTGAAGCATGTTTCCCAAGTAGGTTTATATGTTTATATTTTATATGTTTATGGATAGTTGCACTGACATTTACAAATACATCCTTTTTATTCAAACAGAAACTATCTGAGGAACAGTTTAAAGTGACAGTTGAGGGGAGACTTTGATCAAAGTTTGTTTGGCGTCGAATCCTCCTGAGCCAGCAGGCACACGAGAAGTTCAAAAGGCACGATTACAACCACTAAACCATTTCTTGGCACAGGGTGATTTATTTTCTATTCTTCAGAAAGCAGACAGTGTTAAGAGCTGTCATTAAGAAAGCTCAGCTTACAACTAGGGTTGGGCATTAAGAAGCGATTCCAAATAAGAATCTATTCCAAAGGAATCATTAACAAATTTTTAATTTTGTTTATGGATACTGCCTGGCTTCATCTGCGCCTGTAGACTTGAGTTGAATGCATGCATGTCTTCACGTCCCCTAATGCATTTGTCTTATTAAAGTGTGAGTCTAGCATTATTATCAGTTACCTAGTCTTGCATTTCCTTGTTTGCATTTCTTTAAACCAATTACAAACATCTTGGGTGGCGCTAAGCCCAGGATGCAGCAATGGAGCTGCTGCAAAATAGTGTCGAGGAGGAACTTGTTTTGGTGGAACATTTGCACATCAGGAGGCGAGCCCTGGCATTAAAATGACTACATCACTGCAAAAGAAAATGTGACAGCTGTTAGCTTGTTTACGTGCGTACCATTAGTTCCAGTTGCAGTTCCAGGTGCTAATTTGCCATTTTCAGCTTTCAGGTTGCAGCTCAAAGGCTGTTCTTGCTTCCTAGGGACTTTGAAAATGCAGAGACCGGATGCTGCGATACAACAGCCAATGGCAGGACTTATACCTGCAGTGTGCATCTGGTGTGCCAGACTATCACTGAACCTACTCGGCCTACAGATAAAGCAACATGGAATAAAAGGGGAACATTCCTGCCTTGAACAGGCTGTGCAAAAGGGACTAAAGTCATATTAATTTAAAGCTTACCAATAACACTCAAACATTAGGACTTAGTTTAAAGTCAGTACCAATCAATAGTTTAAAATGAGTGACTGCTTCAAAACAATTCTTGCTATGTCCTCCCTTGTTGGGGGCCTCATATTGTTCGCCCCATCTCTTTATATTTTGGCCTACAGTATGAACATACTTTATTACTGACAACATACAGTATTTCCCTGATAGCAAACTTTGACATAGCTGTTTTCACAAAAAAGATGCACTTAGAAATATTGCTGTTTTGGGTGACACCTTTGTAATGTCTCTAAAATATCTCAGTGAAGATGATAAAAGCTTAAACAGTTCCTGACCACATAAAAGCATACTACAAAGGCTTTGCCCTATTGTTGAACTTAAGTAGGCCTGGCTTTGGTTTAGCTTTATCCATTCTCAGTCTGTATGTGTTCATTAATTATTTACCAGCAAGTGAACAGCACAAATTGTATGAGTCTTGTATCAGTCACCTAAATTTAGCAAATGCTATGCGACAAAACTCTTAACAAGGACACGATTCTTCTATCTATTCTATCATAGGCTAGGTAAAATATGCAAGAAACCAGAAAAGAGAACACCATCATTAAGCTAACGTTAGCTTAGCTCAGTGTTTCTGCTGGTAACATTTATCCGTGGTAATTAGCGTTTCACACAACTCTGCTGTGAAGAACGCAGGAGGTCACTCAAAGAATTGGAATCAAAGATATTTAAGAACCAGAATCAATAAGCAGAATCGGATACAGAATCTTACAATTAAAACAATACCAAACCCTACTTACGATGGACCTTTAAACATCCTGTGTGTAAGATTTAGGAGGATCTATTGGCAGAACATGGCTGAAATGTTTTCATTAGTGTATAATCACCTGAAAATAAGAACTGTTGTGTTTTCATTACCTTAGAATGAGCTGTTTATATCTACAGAGGACATAAATCCACTTCCACGGTGGTAGCCATGTTGAATTTGTAATCTTCTATAGATTTGGAAGGGGAGGGTGAGGTGGACTGGACCTTCAAAATATTATAAGTTACTGCATCTGGTAAATTGCTAATGAAGTTGCAGTTATGATAATATGACCTTTATATATCGTCAAGCACGATATGTTTAATCTTTATGAATTATTTGTAGACGTAAAATGCGTTTATGTATACATTGAAATATGTCAAAAATATTTGTTAGTTCCCTCTTCACTCCACCTTCTGATAAAATCTCTCTTGCACAACCAGCAGACAGTGAGTGCTTGTGCAGAA
Organism: Lutjanus campechanus; assembly: GCA_027495735.1. Classification (NCBI taxonomy): domain Eukaryota; kingdom Metazoa; phylum Chordata; class Actinopteri; order Lutjaniformes; family Lutjanidae; genus Lutjanus; species Lutjanus campechanus. Next base: position 5,763 of record JAJHUR010093279.1, read on the forward strand.
ATCTCACAGTCATATCTGAGGCTGACAGTCACCTCTTTAACAGCACGTACAATGGTTGCTGTATGACAGCATGAGAGATGACAAAACACAGGTTTTGTTTTGGGAGAGATTAGATGCAGCCCCGGCCCAAACTCAATAGTTCACACCGGAGAGACTTTGACACAGTTGTCAAAAATAAAGCCCTCATAAGACAGCAAAGAATGTTTCCTGTGGCTGCACAGTTTCTGTGTCATTTTGAATCCCGTCCATCAAATGTTTGTCATAAGTCTTCACAATGATGTCAGCCTTGAAAGCTGATAGGGAAAAAGCACGAGTCATGCAACTTTATACTTCCTTTTTCTTGCTAAATGCTTCAACAGAAAGTCCACAAATCAACCGACAGAGCTTAATAGTTTGCTAATGCTGGGAAATGCAAAGTGGTCTGCATGGTGCTGCAAAAACAAGACGCATCTGCCTGCACTTACCACACTGTCAAGTCACATCCTGTGCCTTGTGGACATGTGACATTTAAAAATGCCACTGTAAATGACAGCACAGTGCACGATGGGTCCCTGAAGGGGAGAGAAAATTCCATATACTTTGCATTATTACCAGCTATTTTCCAAAGCAATGAGGAGCGCTGAGCTTTTTCCATACCTGCATGTTAAATTACAGGCACTTAATATGTCTTTTTCTCCCTGTGAGTCTTTGATAATATGTGGATGCTCTTGGGCCCCTTTGAAGGCCCTAATTTGCACTGTATTTGACTTGGTACTCTAAAGCATGCAAAGCCACAGGATCTTTATTTACTGCCATGCCTCACCAGAGATTTCCAGATAAAACTCAATCAGTCCTTAAGTTCAACACGTCAAGATAATTTGACTGTCAACAAAATCTAATTATACTGTATACCGCTGTTCTTGTTTTCTATACTGATCACATCGCTTTAAGGCCCTAAAATGATATTTCCTTAATCATCTCCTTATTATAAGTAATAGGATCTTACATGAATACAATATTATCTGTTGAAGCCATACTGGTTAATTCACATAACATATTTAGATATATGTATTTGTATTGGTCTCTGATCCTCACACTGGTTTATTTACAAGCACCAGTCAGAATTTCACAATATAGGAATAAGACTCTATCTGAAGCCCCTCCCTCGTTCACTATAGCCTACATCAGTGGTCAGGACCCAAGATAAAGAGGTGTCACAAGAGAATTAAAGGGATAAGAAAGAAAAAAAAGTTTATGTTATTTACTTTCATTTTTGCTTTTTTTTTCTTGTGAAATACTGGACAGTTTTATTTCATCACACCTCTAGTTCACTACTCATGTTGACTGCTCATGTCCATAAGGGGACCACTGCCCTGATAGACACTTAGGAGTTTACTCTATAGTGAGAAGTAAATTGATATTTTGGACATTTATGCATCTTTACCATTTTATGTTTTTATATTTAGAATTTTCCATGCCATGGACACTTTTTAGGGTAGACATATATTTCACACTGAGAATTATAATATTGAAAAGTAACTTAAGTGCACTGTAGAGTAAGTAAATGAGTAAGTGATTAAACAAGACATGTAAGAATCAGAATGTGAGTTATGTTCAGGTTTATTGAAAGGAAGATGCTACTGTCAACCACAAACTGGACAAGAGTGTGAATCTGGAGAGTTATCGGCTAACACTACCACCAGCCAGCTAGCTATGCACCTTGCTAACTTAGCTATCCAGCAAGCTAAGGTGCTAACTTTGACTACTGAAAAACAAGCTTAAAACAAAATACCGGTACACTTTTCTGAAAAACTGAACAGCTTTAAGTACAAGGATGAACAAGATATAATTAGATGACCAAAATGTTACAATAAACTTTAGTAAACTGAAAAAACAATGTGAAAGTGCGCAGGTTTAAGGCACTTATGTATTGGTGTCTCTTCTCAGACCTGGAAGCCACGTTCACTTCTTTTACACCAGGGGTGTCAAACTCAATTTCATCTTGGGCCACATCAGCATTAGTTTTGCCCTCAAAGGGCCAGCTGTATGTGTAAGACAATACAATTGTATCTATATCACATAATTGCTGCATTTAATATTGACTTTTATAACAATTATAATAAGCTCTAATAGCAAAAATCTAGGAAAAAATCATGGCCAGTAGACATTCAATTGTGCAACAATTTTGTATTAAAAAAATGAAACAGACAAAGTTGTGTCTGTGAACAAACTTAAAAACTTTTAAATATTAGTATTTTTGCAGTAAGATGATCAGCTGCTCTGTTTAGTGCTGCAGTTCTGATCAGTGTGTTTGAACAGTGATGCTCCGTGTTACCTGCTCTCACAGTCACATGACATCTCTGTACTCTGCTGTCAGACATGTTTTACGTAAATCATTTGCAGCAGTGTTTCTCATCTTTCTTAAAAAACTCCAAACTTGTTCTACATTTGCACTTTATGAAAGTTTGGTGGTGCGACGCGATACAATGTTACTTCTGGGGCTGTTTTCATCACGGTCTGTTCTGATGAAATAACGAGGAGACACAGAGGGAGGAGGGAGCGCTTGTTTTGTGTGAGTGTGGCAGCAGGCGTCCAGTAAGAGCGGCGCAGACAGAGACAGGAGGAGAGAGAAAACGGAGGAAATTTACAGTGGCAGCTCCTTGATGCCAAAAACGAAACATATGCACGTCCTAATGAGGTGCTTAGCTACTAAATACAGTTTAGGCTTGTATGATGCAAATTATATGTTTTTGCAACTTCTTGCTGGCAGTGTTGGGCACGTTACTTTAAAAAAGTAATTAGTTATAATTACTAGTTACTTCTCCCAAAAAGTAACTTGAGTTAGTAACTGAATTACTCCACCATAAAAGTAACTAGTTACCAGGGAAAGTAACTATTGCGTTACTACTTCCACTTTGAAAATGCCAACTTTCCCTCCAGACTCGCCATTGCGGGAGTTTACCTCTGCTAGTTTGGGTGTGTGGGGCTGCTGTGTGTGTGTGGTTTGTGTGTAAACTGAACACTCCCTCTGATTGGCTTACTGTGAAAGCTTACGCTACCTTAGCCAATCATCATTACTTATGAGGTTGTCCCGCCCCTCCCTCGTCCCTCACTAAAGAAAATACATAAACAGCTGTTTCTGTGGATGAGAGACAAGTCGGATGACAAGAGCTTAAATGAGTAGCTTTAGTTTATAACGCGCCACATTTAATTGTCGGTAACGGTAACGGCGTTGTAACGATGGAAATAGTAATTAGTTAGATTACCCGTTACTGAAAAAAATAACGCCGTTTATTTTAACGCCGTTATTCCCATCACTGCTTGCGGGCCACATAAAATGAGCTGGCGGGCCGGATTTGGCCCGCGGGCCTTGAGTTTGACACGTGTTTTACACAGTCCATGCTGTCAACAACCAACTCTGATTTAACCACACCCACACAGTCCAGGTTGTGATTATACATTATATATATTAATAATCTTGCAGATTAGCAGAATTGTTTACGCTTATTTATGTGTAACTAAATCTTGTTTATTTAACCTAACATTATCTTTAATCATTACTTTAAATATTTATTGCTATAAAGAAATATTTAACATCTGAAACTGAGTTGTCATGATGCTGTAAACCTTGTCAACAGTGATCAATACTTAGACATGTCGTCATTACTTGTCCCATCAATCAGCTGCCTGCCAGTGATACCTGACGTGCAGCCCGAGGCCTTTATGTGCCCCCTGGAAGATCCTCCAGCAGCTGTCACTGGTTAAGACAGACCAAGTCACTGGATCAGTGTCTTTGGCCTCTTTGTTTGAAGTATGACTGCAGCGTGTTATCATCAGCATTGTAAATCAGCTGTCCCTGTGCTAATATACTACAGCTGTCAAACAGAACTACACACAGACAGATACACAAAACTATTCCTCTGATGTTTGTCAAAGGATCACAGGACTAATCTGGGTGTAAACATTTGACATTATGTGGTACAGCCCTATACAAACCACATGCAAACCAAACACAGAAAAACACAATACATGTATGTCAATACACTGACGTGAAAGGCCTCATTGCCGTTCTGCTTTACCGCTTTATGATGCATCCTCATGTGAGCAGACATCATGCGATATTCAGTGGGAACCATATTTTTGCTGATGTGTGCCCAATCAATGTGTGGTGTTTGGTTCCACAGAGACACAACAGTTTGTATCAATGTGAGTCACTATGTCTTAATAAAAGAGATCGCCCTGACTCTGCTAAATAATAAAGATCTGCTGTTTGGGCACAAACTTCAGCTAAAAACTCTCACCGACTCAAACAAAAAAAGTCCTGTTCTAACGTTTAATTTTCCTTCGCTGCGATTTTGTTGTTAATGAAAGTACTGTTTCCACATGAGAGCGGCTGAAGCAAACATGGTATATTGCTCACGAGGAGACAAACACCGGTTCCCACTCAGAGAGAACGCACACGTGACTGACAGGCTGTTTTGCACCCCTTCTCTCCTGTTCCTTGCTTTGACAGTGGATTAAACTCACACACACACACACACACACACACACACACAGTCTAGAACCACAGGACAAACAGAGGTTCATGACAAGTCCTGGCAAGTCATCCGTAGTTAACTTAATGAGGGTAGTAGAGAGACCTCGGCGCTCACACACGCACACACACAGACCTACACATACACACAAGGGCATGCTATCAAACATGATTATCATACTGTTGAGTGAAACGACCAAAACATCATATGAGAAGGCTTGCATCAGGTTACCTCACTGCTGCCTGAAATCCATCATAGCTCCACATCAGAGTATCAGAGCCAAAGAGCACAAACAAAATGTTGTTGATTATGATTCCAAGACTTAAAGGGATAGTTCAGATTACTTGAAGTGGGGTTGTAAGTGGGGTAAGTAATGTACTGCTGTGGACGGGGTCAGCAGCAAAATGTAATTTAGTCACCTAAAAACATAGTTTAAGTGTACACTATATTTAAAATATTTTCACAGTTTTACCTTGGGACAGCCTTTTACATCAGGATACGACCATTATATCATTATCTCCAAACCAACCAGACTCAGATCAGTTAGTTTGTTTGTATTACCCCCCTGTCCATCTAACACATTTTTCACTTGCATGTCTGACACAACAGAAACTTATTTTAATCCATGCAGCTGTCTTCACCAGCTCTGTGCATCTCACGTCTCAGCTTTGTCTGACGGGTGTAAACAGGTTTGTATTTAGACTTGTATTTAGATCCAGGAAAAAGGCACTGGAAAAGTATTTTACCCACGTTACCTGAGTTTATGGACAAACTGTACGTTTACTGCCACTAGACAACTGCACTGCTTCTTCAGCTCTGATCACCATCACCTGCAGGTCTTATGCACAGCCATCAGCACACTCTTTTCTCTTTCTTCTCTTTTGCTGGTCCACACTCACTGCGCACACACACACGGCCGTGCTTATACCACAATCATATGTGTCATCTTGATGGAAAATACACCAGGAGTGTTCACACACATTGATGGAAAACCATACACTGCACAAATGCAGTGAAAGATTTGATCCTATATAGAGAGATGCTTCAGCGTGGCATGAACAAGGTTGTCACACAAACGTGATCCTGAAATGATGTTTGCGGTCTAGACAAGGGGTTTCTGTGTGACTTTCTATGTGATTTAAAAGGGAAGTTGGAATTCACCAAAGTCTCATAATAACACTAAAAACCCACAGATCAAGGCAGCAGTAGACCTGCAGGCAGTACACACCCTATTGATAAGTACCTCACGCAACACCACTTCAAATAATCTGACCTATCCCTTTAAGTTTGGATATTTAGTTAGTGTCTAGTGTATTTAGTGTCTAGTTGTACCCAGGTACTAATTGGTACACAGTCACTATTTGGCTTTCGCATCATTTTAGCTATAAAGATGGATAAATTCACCCATTGACAAGAAGCTGCGGTGGATGAGTGGTTTAAGTGCGAGGCTTTCCTGTAGGAGAGTAAGGTTCATGCTGCCCTGGAGGACTAACATTTAACAGTGTAAAATTACATGCTAGTCTTACCTGTTATTCACATTTTTATTATCTATTTCAGTTTTCAGTTTGGTTAGGTTCAGGCAATAAGACTACTTGGTAGGATTTGGGAAGCAATAATTGGTTAAATAAAGGCAAAGATGGTTTGTCTCTGCTTATACACCTGGGTTTAAATAGCTACAACCCAGGTGGAAATAGTATCTGGCTTTATGTTTACTTGCAGTGAAAAAAAAACATGTACAGTCTTTTGAACAATAGACACAGAAGTCAGACATACCACCAGTGTTAAGTAATGCGACATACCAGGAGTATTGAGTAATGAACGTTAGTTTGGACGTGCATAAATAGAGAGCAGTAATGTTGGTGACTCCATGATGTAATAAACAGAACTTAAAATGGTTCCATAGGATGTACGCTGCTTTTGTCAACCACCCTTTCGGTCTATTTCTGATGCACTTGCTTAATTGTGCACACAGCAGCAGCAACGACACAAACAACAGTGGTTTACCCTGCTGAGCTGAGCACTGGAAAAACAGAATATATCAAAGACAAAGGAGATGAAACCCACCATTGGGACACATTCAAAGCGTCTACCCCTTCCAAATGAATTATCCATGGAGGGGTCAGTCTTAGGCCCATAGTTAACAAGACTCTGGCTTGAATAAATGAAGTATTGGACAACACCGATTTGTAAAGAATGGGGGTAGGGAATTGGGAGAAACGCATATGAAAAACAGAGAGGGAAAATTCATGAATAAGTGTCCACATCAGCACAGTTCCTCCCTTTATCCCACTGTTGATTCCACTCCCTTCACAGGACCTGGATGGCTTCCCTTTGGTGTTTGGTGCTGCTGTTGCTGCTGCTGCTGCTGCTGACACAAAGCTTTTGTCTCAGCCCGGCACAAAAACAAGAGGAACCCAGAGGAGCTTGGAGAGGAACAGGACAACAAGTGCACCAAGCTGAGTTGCACCACTGACTGCTGCAAGCCCGTCGGTCAGCAGAGGAAACTCCAGCACAAGCAGAAAAGCTGGTACCCAGTGCATGTCTGCAACGTGTCTGTTTCCCCATCTGCATGTCTTATTTGAGTTCAATGACACTGTTTCAAAGCAGCCACAAAAAACCATGCACAAAGCGAAAAACATGCTATTTTTGGTCACACTTTATATTACAGTACACAAACGCAGAAGAAAACCAGAAATAAATATATTCTTTATTAGTAAGTAAACATGCAGCTTTACATTAATTAGACACCATACACCTAACAGTACACCAATAAAATGTTATAAGCTGTATTTTATATCAAATTAGACAAAAAACTAGAAATAATATGTTCTTTAGACAGTATTGGACTCTTATTTGTCTTTATTAGAGGGTAATTAGGGACATATTTCAACAGTACTGTCATCCACAGACAAAATATTACTCTACCTCTATAATTTTGGGCTTTAATTGGTAGATCTTGTTCACACATTGTTTTTAAAATGGGAAGTAGCAGAAATGTGATTTCACTTTAGTTTACGTACAGTTCTGTTGCAATGTGTCCCTAATTACCCTCTTTTAAAGTCTAATAAGGGTCCCATAAGGTGTCTAATACTTTCTAAATAATATATTTCTATTTTTGGTCTAATCGGATGCAAAGTATGGCTTTGTCTTTTTGGTGTAATGGAAAATAAAGTGCAACCTATTTTTTTGTTCCACAGTTCCACAGTTTTACGATGTTGACGAGATAGAGTGGTGAGAAACTGTTGTACGCCATCTATAAAAAATGACTGACTAATATTGAAACATGCCACTTTGTGCTATATTGCAAACAGCTTTTGAGGCTTGCACTTTTCTGTGTCACACCTGCTTTTGGTGAAACAAAATGAAACCCTGCCTGTGAGGAGGAACGCTTTTGCGAATTTTGTTATTTTTCTCTCACTCTGACTCGTAGTAAAACATTTCTCATCTAATCTGCTTCGCCCTTCTTTTCCTCCTCTCCTTGCTGCACATTTCAATCCAGTGAATTGTTCACTGGCCTGAGTCCACCACTGACTCTCTCTCTCTCTCACTCAGTTTTCCTTCTCCCCCGCTCTGCTGCTCTCTATTTTCTTTCTGTTTTTTTCTGGAGTCCTGAGACACAGTGACCCACTTCCAGTTCCTTCCTCTCTCTCCGAAGCAGTTTCTGTGTGTAAATGTTAAAGCTAACGGTTTTTGTTTTTGCAACATTTTTTGCTCCAGACCCCCCCTCCTTTCCTTTCTCTTTCTCCCATACAACACACCCACCCCCACTCCCTCTCTCCGTCTCTCTGCGTGACCCAGGGAAGCGTCCTGTTTGCAAGTGGGAGTGGATAGGGATCTTTGCCATGAGTCATTACCAGGGGACCCCTGGCACTCGGGTGTACCCCTCCTCTGCATGCAAGGAATGCTAGTGAGATGCACTCCAGCCTTAATGAAAGGGTGCACTCATTCAGATGCAGACAGCAGAACTTTATGAAAGTTTGATAGACAGCAGGGTGTTGACAAAGAAAAGCAATTTTGAAAAATGAGACGATTTTCCAAGCGTAACAAGTCTATCCAGAGGACCAGAAAATTGACGGTCAGGAGGTTTTTATGAGTTCTTTTTTTCCCCCTTTTTTTAAGGTGTGCACAGCTGCACTTTGGGGTTGTGGAAACATTTGCAAGCTCTGACTCTCTCACATACTCTGTCATTAAACATGCATGCAACCTGTGTTAAACCTATACCTGCACAATCCATTATACCACAAAAACAAAACAAAAAAGTAAAGAATCTGTTTTTCTTTCTTTATTTCTCTCATTTTCTCATCTCATTTCCTTGTTGTTTCTTTTACCCCTCTTGACTCCAGCCTCTCCTCCCTCTTGTTTTTCTCCCTCATTCCCTCTACCTTCCCCCATGGCTGAGTCTGGCAGGGCCACGGGTTCAAAGACGTGCGAGCACCAGAATGTAGGTCAGCCATCGGTGCTGAGTTACCGATTAGAAACAGCTGTGCGTTTGTGGGCCATTCTCTCTGTCTGCTGAGGCCAGCAGCCATCACAGAGAGCCGTACTGAGCTAGAACTTGTTCAAATGCCCCCCTGCTCTGAAACTCCTGCACTTCGCTCCACTTTCTTCCCCTAAAAAATGCTGAATAAGGGGGATTGCATGAGCACTTTGGTTTTGGTTAGCGCTTATGAAAGGTGCTGCTGGATTTAAATCTTGTGAATCTTGCTCATCACTGCTGTCATACTCATTTTAAAAATAGAAAAAAGTGTTAGGATGTTTTTTGTCTTTCCCAACATGCATGTTTCCTTTCTTGTAGCTCTCTCGTTTCCTTCTTGAAAACACCAGAGACGTCAAACGTACTCACATTCTTTATTCAAGTACAAGCACAGATACTTGTGAAAAAATGACTGGTAAAAGTGCTGATTAAACTTTTTTACTCAAGTAAAAGTTAAAAAGTGCAGACAAAAAGTAGTGGTCTTTGTCTGCTTCATCTTGTTTACTTTTACATTATGCTATGTTGTCTTTCTTCCTGTTACGTCTTTTTGACTTGTTACGTCTTTTTAGTCTTTTACGTAATTTTCATCTTGTTGATCTTTTTCATTTAGTTACATCTTTTTACATTCTTTATGTAGTTTATTGTCTTGTTACTTATTGTGCTTATCTCTTGCATCTTGTTTTACATCTTCTTTTTCTTGTTATATATTTTATGCCTACATATTTTTCATCTAGTCATCTCTTTTATGTTGATTTTCATTGTCTTGCATCTTGTTATGTCTGTTGTGCGTGATATGCACTGATGGATAGGGATCATCTTATCTATGTGTGTATGTGTATGCTGTGTATGCTCTGTATGTGTATGCCCCATCAGTTTACGTTGAAATCAGTCTTGATGTTGGGATGGCAGCGGGCAATGATGCAAAATAAAAATAGTCTATAATTCCTCTCAAATCCATCAAAACTAAAGCAACAAGCCTGTTTTGAAAGATATTTGTCTTTGAGTAAATGTTGAAAGTTGCCAGAAAAATAAATACTCAAATAAAGTACAGAGAGCTGAAAATTATATTTAAGTACAGTAACTATTTGTACTTTGTTACTTCCCATTTCTGAAAAACATCATAATCATTGTCCTCCTTTTCTCTGAGCCCTTAAAAACAGCCGGGCATATCTGTGGTTCTGCCTATTGTTTTCAGATGAAAACATTGCTCAACTGCAGAATGTGTTTCCCTCCTGCTGCTCTGGACAATAGCTGATGTGTAACATGAATTAACCAGCGAGTGCCTGAGCTGAGTCAAAGCTGTGGTGGTCCTGAAGGTGACACCAATACTAGCATGTCTGGTTTAGCCCTCGATGCCCCTCCAGACCTGCCCTAATTGCCAGCGCTGGTTCTTATACACACACGGCACCTGGGGGTAATTACCTGCCACGGCCCGCGGGGACACCACCTGTCAGGGGCCTCACCATGTGTACAGAGGAAAGAAAGATGGCTTATTTTTGTGGAGTGGAGCGCCTCACATATCAATCTTCACATCCAGTATTACACAAACACACACAGAGAGACCCCTCCCCAAAACCGGAGACAAAACCCACACAAGAAAGAAAACACCAGTGAAGCTGCGTGTGAGGAAAGTGAAGCAGTGGAAGAGTACAGCAGGAAGAGAGGCGTGATGACTCTTCACAGTCCGGACCCTTTAACACCCCTCCCTCCACTGCCAGCTCAGCACCGGATATGAGCCAAACCCTGTACCTTGCAGCTGTGGGCCTAAAATGCCAGATGGGCAAAATAATGCACTCAGACATCCAAACACACACACACACATCCACATATAGCACACTGAAGATGTAAGTGTGCGTGCAAGCATATGAACATAAACAAAGATTTGCGTGCAATCATTCACAAAAACATATGTCACACTGTATGACCCTGTTAGATGGTAGTAATTACTGTGGTGTGTTGCCTCTGACATTTGTCACTGCCACGCCCTTTTACCACTTGTGAGCTTTCTGATGAAAAGCTTAAGCTAGACATTCCAGCAATGCAGGTATTCACACACACACAACTAATTATTGGTGGGGCACGTGCATGTAATATTTTCCACAGCTTATTGATACTAACAGTTGCTTCCTCTCTGCTAAACTAGGTGATACTAAAACCACGGTTTCTTCAAAACATGGCAACATATTTTGTGAATGTTTTTAATTAGCGTTTCAGTGTGAGTGATGACTGCTTTGCGTGACTAAATTGTCTTGTTGCCATGTTGTATATATGTAATTTGTACTCATTTCTGCAGCAAATTTAGCCATATTTCAGCAAGAACATAGTAAGTACACAGATTGACTGTTTAAGAGTGGATTGTGCTGCAGAAGTGTGTTGACCAGACTTCCCAGTTTGTCTGGGAATGTCCTGAGTCTCAACAATCATCTGTAAAACACTAAAATGTCCCAGTTTCAACATTCAACAACAACAACATCATGTTATGTCCCTCTCATTATTACCTAACCCAACATAAACAATGCACATGTCTGAATTCAGCACTAATTTGTCTTTATGTGTGTCAATCACAAACAGGCTGTCAAGGTGGTTGCTAGCCTATGAATCATATGCAAGTGCTTGTGGGTCTTTCTGACAGAACTAGCCTGTGCTAACAGTTAGCTGTCATGCCAAAGAGCAAGTCAGTCTTTTCTAAAGAGGCCCAGAAGGCTTTTACCTTTGTAAAGTACTCAGCAATGAAAATGCAGTAATTGAAGTAATTGATGTAATTGTTCCCCCATCCTGATGAAAACATCCAGTGCTATGGAGCTAGGCTAACTGAAGCGTACAGATTGACCACATAAAAGTGGATTATGCCGCAGAACTGGTTCAAGAAGTTTCTGTTATGGTTAAATAGTTTTCACTTTCTTGTTGAAAATTACATGAGAAGATCAATGCCACTCTCATGTCTGTGAGTCTAGTATGAAGGTGAAGCCAGGTGGCAATTAGCTTACGTTAGCTGGAAGCAGCAGCATAGCCCGTAACTCCCCATCAAACCACAAATTGGTGCTAAAAAATTTTTTGTGTGTGTATGAATTAAACAAAAGATATATGCAATCTTAATTTGTGAGCTATGTGTTGGCAAGCGTTTTGAACTTGGATAGAGCCATGCAAGTTTTCCCCCTCTACTTCCGGTCTTTATGCTAATCTAATTGAAGCTTGCAAATTGACTGCTTAAAAGTGGATATGCTGCAGAATTAAATTAAAAATTAAAATTAAATGTAGAATTAAATGAGAAGATTGATACCACTCTCATGTCTGCAAGTCAAGTATGTAGCTGGAGCCAGGAGGGGATTAGTTTACGTTAGCATAAAGACTGGAAGCAGCAGTATGGCAAATAGCTCGTCATAAATCCACAAATTGGTGTAATTTCTTTTACATTTTGGTCTGGTTTGGTTTTTGAACTTTTGACAGAGCCACACGAGTTTTTCCCCTCTGTTTCCTTCTGCAAGCAATTAAGTTTTTCTTCTTTGTTTTCTTCTCTGTCTTTATGCTCAGCTAGCTGAACACAGTATGCACAGATTGAGTGTTTAAAAGTGGACTCTGCTGCAGACGTGGTTCATGAAGTTTAATACTTTGACATTTTTGCTCTCATCTTGAGAATTTCATGATAAGATTGATACCACTCTCATGTCTGTGCGTTAAATACAGAGCTGGAAAGGAGGCAATTAGCTTATGTTAGCATATAAGCTGAAAGCAGCAGTACAGCAAGAAAGTACTCTCGAAACCACAAATTGGCATTGTGTAACATTTTGGCTTATGAACAGATTAAACAAAAGAGATATGCAATGTTAATTGGTGAGCTATAGATATAATCATAGGTGTATTTTTGAACTTTGGACCAAATCATACATGTTTTTCCCCTCTGCTGCCAGTCCTTATGTTAGGCTAGGCTAATCTCCTGGTTCCAGCTCCGTACTTAAGCTATGGAAGTAGTGCTGAGCTTTTTATTTAAGGCTCAGTAAGAAAGCTACTAACGAAAATTAAAGTATTTAATTATATCTATTCTGGGGTGGCTGTGAATTAACTGGAATAATCAACATTCAAGTTGACTGCTGCTATTGTTTTTTTATCAGAAAAATAAAAAAAACTTGAAAGCCACCTTTCAAGCCTACGGGGGGTGATACTCAAAAGACGGATTATGGGTGGAGTGTCACTTCAGCTGAATGCACGGAAATGCACAGTAAACAAGTCTCAAAGGTTAGACGCAATGCCACACCAGGGATTTGTAAATCCAGACATCCTGACAGGGATTCTCAGCTGGATATCAGAGTCAAGTCTAAAACCAGGACGGGAGCTTCAGTTCTGCTTCTTGTTTTATCCAGAGAGAGCTTTCATTTTCTAAAAATTCATTCATTATCAGAAGAGAATCACATCCATTGGTGGGTGGTCTGTCACCATCCTTCTCCGCTGCCCACCCACTGGAGAAGATAGGCCTGGTTTGCATATTTATAGGGAGGATGTTTGTTGTTAGAGACCCGCTGTTTGAGTGTATGAATTAGCTTAAGTTCGCCAGTTGCCATGGTCACGGATATGGTTGTTTTATTTGAGCCCATTCAACCTCACATACACAAACCCCTGACCCCCCCCCCCCCCCCCCCCCCCCCCCC
>JAJHUR010093280.1:0-14909 GCA_027495735.1 Lutjanus campechanus
GCACTCGACAGCTTCACCAGGAAATAGCCCATAAAGACGAGGAGAGAGCATGTAGGGTACATACCATCGCATTTCTCCCTTTCTCCGCTTGCATCTGTCAGGCCAGCGCTTGCCGCAGCCCTCGCCGCCTGATGTGCATAAGCATAAAGCCGCAGAACACACTGTGTGTCGTCTCAATTCACAGATAACACTGATAATACTACAGCTTGTGCGATGTGGGTGATTTGATTTAAATATCCATTACCCATGCCTGGATTCTCTTGTTCAGCATCACTGTTTTCGTTGCAATTAAACACGGGGGAAGGAAGAAATAAATATCCCAAATGAGAGAACAATCCAGTTCTGTTCCTGCAAGGGGGTTTCCTCATGAGAAATTCGGGCGTTTAAAAATCTGCTTAGCCGTCTTCTTCTCGCTTCACCACGTTGCTTTTTCAATAATTATTCTGTCCATTGTTGTGCCCACATAATGCTGGGCCGGTCGCGCACACGAGACAACGGTGAGTTTGTTGCAATCAGTCGTGGTTGTTTCGTCTGAAATTATGCTTCTGCTGCAACAGAAATTGTTCATGTCCTGGTCAATTTGGGAGCAGATTGCGTGTGTGAAAGTGGTATTTCTGCCAGCTTTCCGATAATGGCGGCGGCCCTCCTCCTCCCCGGACCTAGTTCTCCTCTTCTTTTCTTTGGGAAAAGGGAGCTGTGGAGACAGAAGCAGCGGAGAGAGGGACTCACCCAGCGGCGCCCTCACACAACTGCAGCAGGTCGCTCCTCTCCCTGCTCACAGCTCAGCACTACTGCGTATGCGGGGCTCGTTACTCTAAAGTAATCGATTTCTCACCACTCCGTCCGTATTTACAAAATATTGCCACAGTTTTTGTCGTTTAATTGCCCAAGAGCAGCCATTCATATCTGAGATAAATAATTTCCCGTTACACTGGGTGAAAAAATGTCCAGGAGTCGGTAATATTGGCTAACGTTACTGCGCGTGCTGTGCATGACATCAACGGTCCGTCAATCCCGTCAGCATTGTAGGTAAGTTGCAACATTATGACTCAAACTTGTTGCTAGATTTGAAAAGTTCACTCAAATAAAGTCGTTTCATAACTACACAAACCCTGTTCAGGTTAAACCAGCTGTAAGTCAAGATTTATTTGAAAAATTGTTATCAAATATTAAGTTACACGTACAAAACATAGGCTACATGCTACTTTTCAGTAGGATAACGACGTACTGTGGTGCTTTCTAGGGTCAGACCTATATTGGATTTTTTGGGAACATATATTAGAAAGTAACAAATTCTGATATACATTTATTGGCAGATATTCTTAATAACAGTAAAAAACAATCTGCATTTGTGTTCTGTAGAAAGAGAGTTTTCATATCAGACAACACAGATACACCAATATAGCTGTGATAAGCCAAATCTGGGTTATGACAGCTGTTAATAATCAAACTAGGATCATTATTACAAACAAACAGCACGTTTCTAACCTTGTTGTTCCCACTTCCACAAAATGTAATAAAAATAGAAATATTCTGTCTAACAAAGAGATAATTTGGTATGCTGTTCCTGTGGAAAATATTTAGTGGGGTCTAGTGTTACAAACTGCAACCCTAGGCCTCCACATGAGCAAAATGAATGATTCAAGTAGCATAAATGTCTACAGTGGGATGTGTTAATATGTGATATACCACAAACACAAACTGATAGAATTCCACAATTGGAAGAAGTACTCAGATCCAATACCACAAAAAAGTCCCGCTGTCAGAAGCCTACCTATGTGAAGATGCAGAGATATTATCAGCTAAATTTATGTAAAGTATCTAAAGTAAAAGTACTTGTCCAGAAAATCAGCCATTGCGTCTTATACAGTAATACATGAGACTTTGATTGTTAACTATTAGTTTTACTGTTGTAACTTGAAGTTGAGCTACTTTTACTTGCTGTACAGTCAGGCAGTTCAGTCCAGTAGTTCCTAGGAAAGAAGAAAGAAACAGGACAGTTATTGAAATAATGTGAAAATGTGAAAGGTTTTCTCTGTTTGGTAGAACTGCTAACAACTCAAAGACAAATGAATCAGGAAAAGGAGCCACAGCTCCACTGACATTGATTTTTGTAAGGGGTCATCAACCAAAAATGTTAGGAACGTCTGATTTAATCTTTAACAATTTATTTTAATGTATGAGTCCATGAGCTTTTTAATGTTATATTTTGATCGATAAGTAACTAGTAACTATAGATGTGGAAAAAACTGTTGCACAGTATTTTTCCCTATGAATTGTAGCACCTCAATAGTACCTCAGAACTATAAATAAGTTTAGTAAAGTTAAGTAAATATGAAAAAATAGAGAATAAGACTGCAGTATGCACAAGGACCTTGAGAGGTCCTTGAGTTTCCCAAAGGTCCAAAGCGAAAATGGAACATGACTTGACAACTGACATGACAATAGAAATGTATTTCATAACATCTAAACCAAGAATTCTGGTGTAAGTTGGCCTGTGCAAGTTCACAGTACTGAACGCTGCCATTCAGCTCTTCCAACTTTCACAGAGGCTGGCATCAGTCATCAGCATCATATCTGATTACTTTGCACAGACCATTAACTTTAGCGTTGCCGCCTCCTAGTGGATTTATAGGCTATAAACTCCCTGAAATTTTCTATCACCTTTGCAATGAATGAAGGTTTAATGTGGCCACAGTTTTTACTTTCTATAAAGATTCCAGGCTTTTTTCTAGAAGGTACCTTTGCTGTGCTGTAATTTTATCCGTCAGGATTCAGCAGTTCCCAGTGGGAGTGCATTTAGTGTGGGCTGCTGGGAAAAGAAAGTCAGCCAGGCAATGGATTGTGTAGTCTAAGAGCTTCACCTTGAGCTGTACAAGTAACCGAAGTTGTGGCCACCACCACACTGCTACTGGAGACGGATATGGAAGAAAGTGTGCACTGTTAAATTCTAGTGAGGCTGCTCATCTGCTCTTGAGACCAGGTTGGCATATTTGTATGTACATATTTATCTATGTATCTACTGCATGTTTTTATTCTATATTACAGATATCCACAAACATTATATTTGTATGTATGCGTGTATGCATTTGAGTATGTTTGTGGGCTTTTCTTGTCATGCTTATTTTGTATTTCAGTTAAATGAATTCAAGCCTTTGTGTTTGACAGTGGTGGAAGAAGTATTGAGATCCTCTGCTCACATAAAAATAGAATACGTGTAAAAATACTATTATGAGGACAGTCATGCATTTAAGCGTTCTGTCATTGGTTTTTAGATTTATACTCTCATAAATGCTGTAAATGTTAGACATTGGAAATTTTTGTTCATTTGTGGCGCTAGATGAAAAGTCAAGCAGTCATTAAACTCATTAGGTTTCATCTTTTCTGGGAACCACATTTAATGGGAATCCATCCCTTTCACAAAAATAGAGGCACTGGCCAGTTCAGTGTAATTAATATTACTACCACTAGGCTGAGCCCTAAGCCTTTATATAATTCAGGACATCAGGAGGAGCTGATCTAGTGATAAACTTGTGCTTTTATTACTGTCCCAGTGATCATTGCAAGGGATGTTGAAACCTCTTTCTCATCATCATGAGGACTGTGTTTATTATTAATCAAGAGAAAACAGACTTGCAGACATTTGTTGCTTTTGTGATTTTAATTCTAAATTCCTGCAACATATAGGCTACATGGGGATTCATGGGGTTTTGTTTTACACGTTGATCAATTTCTAAAGTAGCCATTGTGGTGTAACAGGGATCTGGGGGATGAGAGGCAGTAGAGGTGAGAGCGGGGTGAAAGGGACAGCAGATGGGTGCTGAGGGAGCTCAGCACAGATGGACAATAGGTGGGAAATGGCGTCTCTATCAAGGACATGATAAACAGTTAGGGAAGATAGGTTTGGTAACCCAAACAACATTCAAGTATATTCTTCATTTTTTAGTCAACATCATAATAGCTCTACGCTGAAGCATGGTTAATGTGACATAACAGGACGAAGATGGGAAGTTAAGCAGAAAGAGAGATAATTTGGTGATGTGAAACTTTGCATGGTGAGATTTAGATGAGCCAGATATGCTCTAAAGATTATCTCTGATACCAACTATCTCATTTATTTTGTCACATAGGTTGTCTATGGATGTGCGTGTGTGACAGAGGTAGAGAGAGAGAGAGAGACTTGGAAGAAGGAAAAGAGAAAAGAAACAACCCATTTTCCACCCCGCCCAAATAAGTCATCATTCCTCTGTGATTCATTCATTGTTACACTGAATCGGAAAACCTTAGGAATTTAAATACAAAATGAGGAAGAAAGGAGGATTACTATACCCCAGACTGTACACACAAGGCAGTCAGTTTATGACAGGAAGGTTGTGCCAGAACTCCTTGGAACTCCTCCATAATATGTCAGATGCTCAGAATTAGATTTTTTAATCTAATTATGTAAAATTGAAGTCAGGCAGAGGGTTGTTTCTGCAAAAAAAAGGTCTTAAATATTACAGTGTTTTGGTACCGAGTTAGACAGAAGCGGATGTAGTGACAGTTGAGATGGATAGTAAGTGAGTGTTCTCTTGAGAGAAAGTTGGTAAATCAATCAGCTCCATCTGCTCACTCATAATTTAATAGCAGTTTCATTTTTGGCATGTGTTAGGTAGGTAAGTAGGTAGATGTACACATGTAAGAGATAGAACTAAAATTTAGAAATATGTCGTTCACATCAGAGCTGAGCTCAAACAAATGGTCATGAAGGAAGACTGTGAACATCAGGAAACAGCTAGGAAGGAAATCCTTACAGGAACTGCAAAACAAAGATAGGAACACTTAGGAAACTCAGCTGGAAAATAACGTAAGAGAATACATCATGAGCTAAGGTGGTGAAGATGCACTCTACAGTGGAACTGTAGTTTCTTTTTGATGGGCTTTTACTGTATTTTTGTTCTCATTGGCAGCAAGGTTGTGCCAGATATTGTTAATGTGTGCAGAGTTTAAAGACCAGATGTGTTGAGTGAGTACCCTTTTGTTTCCCACATGCGTGTTACATGTGTTACGCATGCTATGCCTTGGATTCCCTTCAAAGGTAAGTAAAAAAAAATACTGCCAGCAATCTGTCCGCACTATATTCTGTCTGAGACACCTGGACATTTAAGAGGATTTAAGACATACTCAGACATGCCCAACTGTTAATTTCTAAAAGAGAAATTGAGTTTTCTATAACTCATATCAGAGGAATGAATTTGTAGTATATTTCTAAATTATGTTTTATCATTTATATATTTTTAAATAAGGTCAATTTAGACGGGGGGTTCTCAAAATGCCAATTCAGGGAGTCAGCGTATGATTGAGGGCTGCGCAGGAAAACACATGAACTCATGTTGTGAACACATGAACTGGTCTGATAATGATGTTTAAGATTCAATTACTTCAGCACTGAATTCACCTGTTTGCGGATAAGGAAGATAATTTTTTCTATCCCCCAAGGTCTGACAAAGTAAGAATCGATCCATTTTTCCTTTTCTCCTCAACCGTGGGCTTTTCCATTTAATTTCAACTTTAAACTACCGTTTTGTCCACCAAAATAATTAACTTAACAGCACTAAACATTCATGACAGAATGTAGTTCCTGTGACCCTTGTGAGGTGCTACCAGTTGCTATGCAACTAAAGGCAAGGCCTAAATGACACCTAGTTGACAGAATCCAGGGCTTGAACCTCAAGCCTCGTCTGAAAATGGAGCTCACCAGTGTAGCACATGGCTGCCACACATGGACGCATCATGCTCTTATGAACATAGGCTCTAATAAACTAATTTAGCAGCAATGCATGATAATATTGGCACATCATTGGTACAGGCAGATAAAGTCTTCAAAATGAAATATCATATTAGCCTAAAATGAACATTTCTACCGATATGATAGACTGATGAGATGATGCTTTTATTATGCACACATGATGTGAGTATGTCTGCCGTGTAGAGGGTTTTTGAACTGTCTGAAACAGGTAGCAAAGTTGCTGTTTGCAATGATTGCTCGACATACTGAACTTGTATTTCAAAAAACATACGTCGTAACAATAGGTACAATTGTTCAGCATGCATTAATTTTCATCTGTTTACTTCAGAAGCGTTTGAAACCAAAAACACAGCACATCCTGAAGCATACAGACCACATAACCTTATTTCCTCAAAGCACTGTTTGGCTTTGATAGGGGAACACAACAATACCTTCCATTCTGCTGCAGTCAACATTTCTGAGCCAACTAAATTATCAACTGTCATCTCATTGTGCTAGTTTCTTTTGATTTTTGTGCTCTATACAAAATAGACCTGCGGTGACTGATCATTTTAGGTGAATAGAGCCCATACAATTGAAATGCAGTGAGGTAAGTGAATAAACTAAAGGGGCGTGGAGGCTACGTTTTCAGAAAGAAAAGTGATGAGAAAATATTTTGACTGAAAAAGTTCAAGTGAGGGCAGGACTGCTTACCATATATAGTAAAATGCACTGCACCAAAACAAGATTGTTTTAATAGTTTGTCAAGCGATGTCAAGTCTCCCCCAGTAATCGACACTGAATATATGCAAAGGTGGCAGGGAGAGAGATTTTTTCCCTTCTCACTTTAAAGAACTATCGAGACTGCCAGAGATTGAGAAAAAGACCAAGAGACTTTTTCCATCTGGGTAACATTATTCAGATTCCTCAGTGTTGGATATTTGATGGTGCTGGCAAAGGAGAGCGAGTGAGGCGTAGAGACAGAGTGAGGGAAAACGGGGTGAGAGAGGAAAGATATGGGGAGGAAAACCAGAGGAGGGCGCTGTTCTCTGATTCTCTTCTCACAGAGATGGCGTGGCCTTGATTGCACTCCCCAAAAAATGTGGGAGTGAACTGAAGAAGTGAGGAATCTTATGGTCCATGCATTATTGTGCTCAAATTTCATATCATCTGCAGATTGATATTACTATGATGTAAGTTATTTCATCAACAGTTGGAGACAGCAAGGAGGAGACAGCCAGTCTTGCTGGTGAAACACCCCCATAACTCACATCCCATGTGAATCTGTCTGAGCTTGTGGGAGAAAAGGGAGGGAGCAAACTAAACAGGGAGGGAAGGAAAGAAAGAATGTACTGAGATCTCATCATGTGATTTTTTTTTCTCTGTTTTATATAGCTGCAGAGTGATGATTACATGTTTGTAGTTAGGGGCTCTTAGCAACTTTTTCCAAACGCTCTCAGCTCTCTGGCCCTTTTTTTCTTGCACGATCCAACAGCTTACTTTTACTTGACTTTTTTTTTTGTCCAGTTGTATGACGTGTGAGAGGAGTTCCTTCCCTTGTTTCATGCAGGATAATTTAGAGGGGAAGGAGAGTGGGCTTGCGGAGAGGCGGACATTTACTTGACCTGTCAAAGGGAAGATGAATTGAAGGTATAAACAAGAGAGGCTGTTGGTGTTTTGGCCTGAGCGTGTATGCTTTGTCCTCACAGGGGAGCCAGACGAGGAGGAGGAGAAGGAGAGAAGAGGAGAAAGAACTGGGAGAAAGTGACTGTGAAAGTGACTGAGAAAGTGACGGACGTGGAGTACGAAAGAATAAGATAAGTTGCCTAATTCTGCTGCCTGAAGGCAAAGTTGGATGAGACGTTACAGTTGAGGAGTCTGTCTGACACTAGAGGAGGAGCACCACCCTGGGGGGGGAACCATCAGTTCAGCTGTCTTCTTCCAGCAACAACAGGACAGGATGAGGTACCAAGGCAGGGTAAGATCCCCACTACCGTGATGCTCCTTGTTGTGTTTTCATGTTTTGTGCTGCACACTTACTGGGTTTTATGGGTTCTTACACAGTGAATCCGATCCACCAGTTTGCTTTTTTCGCTCACGGAGGGAAAAGCAAAACAGAACAATGAGTCACTTGCAGATTTTTTGTGCATGAGTCAGTGTGTATTTTGGGTTTTGTATAAGCTTTAACCCAAGCAGAGGATGAACTTGGTACTTTTCCACCATATCCATTACTGGCACATCAGTGTTGGAGAGCCAGCTGTGGTACCAGAGCAGCTCGCCCTGGGACAGAGTGGTGGGGCACTCCTTATAAGGAAGACAATCCGAATGTAGTTGGCCCAGCAGAGCTTAGTCATGGGGCCTGGAGCCAAGTCCCACTCCTCGCTGGTTGTCACTTCTGTTGCTGCACCTACAGACCTGCAGCTTTCCACTGAAGCTCCCTGCTACTCAGAGTCAAATCCTCCCTTAAAGCACTCAAGCACTCCTGGGAGGCCATCAGTTAGATTAGACTCTCATTACTGTAACACCAAGCCTGCAGGTCAGTGCACTGAAAACAAAGCTGCAAGGATTACATTGTATTCTGGTTCTATCTTCATCTTCGACTCGTAGCCCTTAAGATATCTTAGCCACAGTGTTTCCAGAAAGATGATTTCCTCTACCGCAGCAGTAGCTGTGTTCTTGTGTTTTGGATGAGGCTTCTCACGAGGGCTTGGCAATATATCAATACTATATCAATACTGTGACATGAGACTATATGTCGTCTTAGATTTTGGATATCATTACTTCGTCTTATGGCATAATTGTTGTCTTTTCCTGGTTTTAAAGGTCCAGTTGTAAGATTTATGGGGATTTATTGGGAGAATATTGCAGACATGGAATATATATGTTTTCATTAGTGTTTTATCACCTGAAATTAAAGCCCCTTTTACACTGGACAGAAACCCCACCAGCACCCACTAACATCTGGCTGTCGTCTCAAGTGGGAAAGGATACAATTGGCATCCAGACCTGGGTCAAATGAGCCTGCAGTAGTCATGGCTACAGCTCCGATCGGCAGTGATAAACATGATACTCAGGTAGACAAGCTAATTTATGCCCCTTTTTAGCACATACAACGAAACCTTGTCACCTCTCACGGTAGCTAATATGTAGCTAATTTGCTCCTTTTTCATACACATGTGCTGCTTGGCTTGACTCTGTTTGACACAGCACGTCAGCCCAGCACAGTGAAGTTTGCACCCACTTGAGGATGTGTTTTTAACTGATACGCTCTGATCTTTAGTCAAGAATCTGTAAAACACTGGTGAAACGTTTTATTTCCTTTAATTTTTTAAATTCTTCGCAATAAAAGCCCCTGTTTTTATTATGAGGCAGCTAAATCAGGAAATGCTGGGTTCTCATTGACAGTAACTTGGTACGACTCCTATATAGCTAAAAATGGACATTAAACAATAAAATTAGGCAGATTCTTGAAAATACAAACAGTGACGTAGGAGAGAAACCAAATTTCAAACCACAGAGATTCAGTTAGATGCTACAAATCTACTGATACCTGAACACAGAGACTTGAGACATGAGTTGAGTCTCAGCTTTCTAGCACACATCAGAAAAAAGGCAAACTGTCCTACAGGCAATGGGAAAAAGGTCAATTACCTATTTTTACCAGGTTGGGTGCATTTAAAAAGTTTGCATATACAGTACACGCTAATTTTGGTGTATCAACCGTTTAAATAAGAATCATTGTGTTTTCTTTATTTTAGAATGAGCCATTTACATCTACAGACGGCACGAGTCCTCAAAAACGAAAAAACACTGGCTTTTGATACAGCTTTTAACTTTTTGTGTAATTTTTGCCGCCACTGAAGTTTGTCCTACATGTATTGAACAGGAGAGTAAAACAAGGTATTCAATCTCATCGCTAGATGACACACTGGCTGCATTACAGTAAAGTGATGTAATTTCTGAACATAATTTCTGGTTCTATTATTTGCCTTTACCCACTTAGTCATTATATCCGTATTACAGGTGATTATATATTAAAAATCTCATTGTGTTAATATTTGGTGAAAGCACCAATTGTCATCTCTAAAATATTGTTGCAGTCTTGATGTAGAGGTATTTGGTCAAAAACATCATGATGTTTGATTTTGACCACATTGCCTAGCCCTGTTACAGATCATTATAAGATCATCATATCTTTGCACTATTTGAGAATTTGCAGTATGTTATTTATATAAAATGTGTATATTGAGATATATATCTTACTGTATCAGGGAATAGCATTAAAACATCACAATATTATTTAGCAGCCATACTGCCTATCCCTACTTCTCATCATTTAACATTTTTTTTTTTTTCATGTTATGATGAAAAAACTCATGACTGCTGAGAGATAGCTCCTTGAAAACAATATTTTCTGTGTTTTTGTGTTATGTGTTTGGTTGCTTGGAAAGTCTCTTGTATCATCAGTGCACATTAATTGCTGTCTGGAAAAAGGGTTATTACACTAATGTGGGTGTTTCAGGCACTGGAACAGTGGCTGCTGTGCAGACACTGCCAGCACAGCAGCTACTATACATCTTAATAAAATCACAGCTGAACATAAAAGGTATGAAATCTGAGGAAGAAGGAATGAAAAATTCACGCCAAAGGAGTCTGTTACAGTTCAGAGCCAGGTTGTGCTGTTCAGTGTCATCTACCATGAAAGATTGATGTGTATGCTGAACACATGGACATGCTTTTCTAAGCTTTATAATAATGTGCAAGCCCACATTGAGCTTTGTGACATATGTGTGAAACAACATGCACTGATAAAAGTCCTATTAAACAAGTAAATATTTGTTATATTCATCTGTGTAAACAGATTCTGCCTCCTCTCGTCCTGCTGGAGTCTTGTGTGATGCGTCCTGTTGGCTCAGAACACTGTTCGCCTTTCAAGTGTTACACTTTGATTCAGGATGTGGTGATGGAGAAGGTCTCTGTAAGATCTAGATCTCTAAGACAGTCTCTGATTTCTGGTTGTTTGGATAGGCTGAGTCCAATTTTGTCCACTCCATTTACCTGTGTGGTCATTAGCCAGGAGCAGCCTTAAGTCCACGCCAGGTCAGCATGGCTCCTATCCCAGCTCTCTTCCTCCCCTCTTGGGGTTGGCCGCAGTGGTGTGTCCAGTTGATCTGATTGAGTGGTCAAAAGATGCTGTGTCCACTGTTGATCGCCTCAAGGTCCAATGCCCTTTAATCCAAACCCCACACTTCCTTTTTCAGTGCCAGTGAGTGTATTTCTGTCACAAGTGGTATGTGTTTCAGCAATAAAGCCGAAAAAATAACAAATTTCATTGTTGTGGAATTGTAAAAAAAAACAAAAAACGCTTAAGGATAATTTTTGGTGTGAACTGTTAATTATTCCACTTTTACTGCACATTTTTTATGAATGGAAGTGCAAATTCTTTGTTGACCGGGCATGCAAAAACACATATCCTCATTGTTGGAAATCAAAGAATGCACACCTGCTGACGCCCACATAGAAACATCTAGTGGCATCCACTGAACGCCTGTCCTAAACCTGACCCTGACATTCCTTAGTTGTATCCTTTGGAAAATATGACTGTGAGCTGCAATTACTGTCTGTAGGAAGCCCACCTGCAGGAGTGGGAGAACAATACTCCAAGGTGAAGCACGGCCGAGGGGGGCTGCAGTGGAAGCGTCCAGTGACTTTCCTTTGCTCTCACTTCTTGGCTATTTTCCACTGTTGTCCTCTTTGTTTTTTTAAGGATTTTCCTGCATGCAGTGCGCAGAGATAATGACCTTTTACCGGTATTAACCAGCCAAATGAGACCCTTGAGAGGCTCTTGTGTTCAAGAAAAACAGAAGTCCTGTGGAAGTCTAGCCCCTTTGTTCCACTTTCTGCTTGTTTTTTTAAATGAATGTTTAAAGAGAGACAGCAGGGCTTTTCCCATAACTGTATCTGTTATTCTGAAGATACAGCACAGCTGGATTGGCTGTGGTGTAGTGCACTGATTGCACACTGAATTGTGTGATATTTATCATCAGTAAGTATCGACTGCTGCCTTTTTTTATCTCTTTGCATGTATGCGCACATGCCTGTGCATGTAGTTGTGTGTGTTATAGCTGACTTTAGGGCATATCTGAGAATTTCACTCTGCCATAATTATTTCCTGTCTGCACCTTGATGTTTGCCATCACAGTGGGGTTGACATGTACACACACTTTACCAGCGCAGTCGGTTAAATCCCGTCTGGTGATATAGAGCTGTGTGTACTGTACATACATCATAATACACTATCGCACTGTTGCAAAATAGGAGAGTCTCTCCTGTCTGTTTATCATTTGGATTCCTTAAATGTCTCCTTTGTTTAATCTTGGCAAGTGTTGGTGGAACTGTTCTAACTCTGCGTGTTTGCAGAGGGTTGTTTTGGTGATGTGGTCACTGAGTCTCAAGTCATTTGTCTGATATTTTGAAAATATTTCTGAAAAACGTATTGTCTCTCTTCATAAATGGATTCTGTTTTGTAATATATTATGTGCCATTTATTGTAATACTGAGCACCAGATGTTAGATGTTAATTCTTTCCTAACTGGGTGAATGTATCATGCCCCAGATGAAATGGAATAGGCCTTGTGTGCCCCCTGCTGGTCAACAGGGTGTAACTACATGTATTGAAAGGTTAAAAGTAAGAACAGTGGACCGAGGTAAGGCTTTCACTTGTGTACCTCTGTTATGTTCTCCTTTTCAGGGGCATATATATATATATACGGCTGAAACAATTCCTCAAAGAACTCAAGTAGCTCGATTTCTAAAAATCATCAGAAAAAATCATCAGAATAAGTCGTTCATTCCAAACAAAAATGAATATCAATTATAATTGTTTCCATTCTTAAAACCTTTACCTCTGGTAAATGTCACAGGTTACAGAGGTATGGTCTGCTAAGGAGTGTACTATTTTTGATTGAGGACAAAATTTTTTATTCTTTTAGATAGTTTTGTGTTGAGACTTTTGTATAAATTGTGATTTTAGTCAACATATATTTTGACCACCTCAGAGGAGACAAAGCCGTAGGGACGGTCTGGGATCAGGGAGGCCTGGAACCAATGGCTTATTCCATATATACAGCACAGTAGCGGTGCAGTGGAATGGAGTTGGTCTGTGATCACAGACTAAATGAAACGTGAAAAAAATATTTAATTAAATGGATAATTCTTTATTTTATTTGGTACTTTTGCCATACACAGATTTGCAATGATGATAATATGTATGCTGATGTTGTCAAGTCTGTTTTTGAACATGTGACAACTTTGACTGTCAGAGTGCTATGATGGTTCTGATAGCTTTCTTTTTGACCTTTCTACTCTCTCAATACAATAACGTAAGTAACTCATTTGACTATAAAACCCCACACATTGTTGGTAAAATATAGGCCTATATATGCCAAGTAACTAGCGTGCATGAGGCCTTATCATAACTACCTTACACCCCTGCTCCTTCTCTCTCTACCTGCAGGAGGTGGATGTTGAAGGAAGAGTGCGCCTGGTGATGGAGAGCGCCTTGACCGCCCGGGACAGGGTCGGTGTGCAGGACTTTGTCTTGCTGGAAAACTACAACAGCGAAGCAGCCTTCATAGAAAACCTCCGGAGACGCTTCAGAGAAAACCTCATCTATGTAATGAAGCCAATTTTTCTTAACATGTTCCCAAACATTTCAGTCTGTGTGGTGTGACATATCTGAATGTGTTCTAATGTTTTGGCTCAGACGTATATTGGCTCCGTGCTGGTGTCGGTGAACCCTTACAAAGAGCTGGAGATTTACTCCAAGCAGCAGATGGAGCGCTACAGAGGGGTCAGCTTCTATGAGATATCGCCTCACATGTGAGTCATGTCATGGTTGTCAGACATGTTTTTTTTACTCCACTGTCAGCTGCCATGCTAAGGATCACATGACATGCTGAGAAACATGTATTACTAAATTGATAATCTGTCATCCAGTAGGATTTATTAAGACATGATGCATTTAATTATAAGCTGGGAATGTGTGTAAACTTTAAAACGGAAACCTCCACACATGCTTTCTATAGCTCAGTAAATACACTGTAAAACAGTGCATAACTTTGTGGCTGCAACTAATAATTATTTTCATTAGCAATTAAACTACAGACTTTTTTGCTGATTCATTTTGTGAATGTGAAACTCTGTGAATCGACTTGTATCTATAATAAAATAGAATATCTGATCTCTAAATTCTCATGTCCATTTCATTTTATGTATGGTGACAGAATTTATTGATTCTTACGATTTGCAAGTAAATTAAATTGTGTAATGTTTACAAATAAATCTGTGGAGGACCACAAGTGTCACCATAATAGTAACAAAGAATTTCATTAATTAGTAACTAATTTTACAATAAAAATATCCATTCAATTAATTTATTAATCCATAAGTTAATGGACTAAATTACATTATTCATTCATTCAATTCATTATTTGATATTTTAATCCAAAATAAAAAGAGGAATCATAAAAACAATTTACAAATGAAATATTAATCCATTGATTAATAGTTCAAATTAAAAAGAGATTTACAAAAACATAAAACAGTGGATAAGTACATCATACGTTAAAGAATTCATAAATAAATAATATTTAAAAATCGATTTCAAAATGCAGTGTAAAAAGTAAATAAATGCCAAACTTGGATAAGATTGTTAAAACCAATTACGAACCTTTAATGGAGGAAATAACAGAATCAAGCAATAGATGGATGGCCCTACCTATCTCCTTGATTGGCAGAATTAACATTATAAAAATGAACATACTTCCAAAAATATTATATCTGTTTCAGAATACTATACTATATATGTATATATACACACATATATATATATATATATATACGTATGTATATATACACTTTTTTTTTCCTTCTCTCTTTTTTTTTCTATATTTGTCTGAGAAGATTTT
Organism: Lutjanus campechanus; assembly: GCA_027495735.1. Taxonomy (NCBI): domain Eukaryota; kingdom Metazoa; phylum Chordata; class Actinopteri; order Lutjaniformes; family Lutjanidae; genus Lutjanus; species Lutjanus campechanus. The sequence continues at coordinate 14,737 of JAJHUR010093280.1, forward strand.
TGTTCATGTGTCTCCATGTGCACTTTGGTTGAGGAGGCACAAATGTTTTTGTTTTGTTTTTTATTTTTATGCTGACATATACGTATGTAGATGAGTATATGTGTGTTTATGAGAAAACATTAATAAACATATTGTTTAAAAAAAAAAAAAAAAAAAATAAATAAATAAATTGG
>JAJHUR010093281.1:0-22880 GCA_027495735.1 Lutjanus campechanus
CCGCGCTATCTCATCTGCAGGGGCTGAGAGAGGCAGAGCGGTTTAAACGATCCTGACCTTGTCCGACATAAATAGTCAGAAAAGTCCACGGAGCAGATAGCTTTGTGTAAGGCTGGGCGGGGGGAGGGGGGAGGGAGAAAAGAAGGAGGGGAACGCATTGAGATAAGAAGAGGAGGGGGAAGTGGGGGGGGTGAATGAGATAATGCCCCAGCGTTACTACATCAGAGTCCGTGTCGCTCACGCTCACACGCACAGCCGTCGCCGTGGGAAACAGCCTCGGCCTCGCTTCCTTCCTTCATCGCTATCTCTCCTTCTTTCTCCTCTCTGATCAGGAAAAAGAAGGGAGCTGAGAGTGAGGAAGAGGAGGAGGAGGAAGAGGAGGAGGCTCTCATCTTTCTGTCTTTCTTTCTGCAGAAGTGGGAAGTAACTAAGTACAAATACTTCAGGTATCTGCACTTTACTTGAGTATTTTTGTTTCTGACAACTTTTCAGTTTTACTCCCGACATTTTAACACAAACATCTGTACTTTATATTCCTTACATCTTTAAAACAGACTTGTTACTTTAGTTTTAATGCATTTGAGGGAAATTATTGATTATTTTTATTTTGCGTCCGTGCACGCTGCCTGCACAACGTCAAAAATTATTTCAGCCTAGTCGGACGGGACAGTAACACAACGAAAAGATGCGTCAGTGTGTATCAAGTACGACAGACGTAACGAGATGAAAACAAGTCGGAAAAGATTTATCAAGTTGCAAAATGTCACAAAAGGCGTAACGAGATGAATAACGATATAAAAGATGTAACAAAACAAAAAAAGACGTAACAAGACGAAAAAAGACATGAAAGACGAAGACAGAAAAAGGCGCAACAAGAGGAAAATTACGTAACAAGACGAAAAACAACATAAAAGACAGGAAATAATATAAAAGACTTGAGACAAAAGACAAGACGAAAAAGATTTGAGACGAAAAACAACATAAAAGACAAAGCAAGACAAAAAACTAACAAGATGATATGTAACAGCACTAAAAACTACGTAACGTAAAGGGGCAAAAATAACATAAGACGAAAAAGATGCAACAAGACAAAAAAAGACAAAAGATTATAAACGACGTAACAAGATGAGAAAGAAAACAATGTAAAAGACGTAAAAAGAAAAAAGATGTGATGAGACTAAAAACATGAGACAAAAAAGACATAATCAGACAAAAAGTCATATATAAGATATAAGACGAAAAACTTACAAGATGAAAAAGACGTAACACTAAAAACTACCTTACGTAAAAAATGTAACAAGACGAAAATGATTTAAAAAGATGAAACAGACGAGAGGAGGAGGCTCGACCACTTTTACTTCAATAAAGATGCTGAATCAGTTTTTACACAAGTATCTTTACTTCTACTTGAGTACAGTATGTGTACTTTTGAGAGACGGATGGATGGATGGATGGATGGACGGATGGATGGATGGATGGATGGAGTGAAGTCAATTGGCTCCCATGAACACCTCATTCTGCCCTCCTGAAGAAGACGTGAGTGTTTTTAAAGTAAGAAAAGGAGCTCTTTTGTGCGTCTTTTCTTTTGAGTGTAATGCTGCTGTACCTGACAGTGGCGCTGCCCCGGGTAAAGGCAGAAATCTCTGCCTCCATTGTCACCTGTTCCTCTAATCATTTTCCGCCCTTCATGCCACAATGGAGGAGGGCGATAACGATAACGAGGTGAAGCTAATACAGAGCGGCGGCGCCCGGGCCCCCCGAACACAATGTTCAGATGTCTTCACTCGTTCACACACACACACACACCTTTTTATACCTTTACACACTCCTTAATGCAGAGAGGCACGCTCACACATTTTGTCTTTTCTCTTCAGTCACTCAGGTGCAGATGTTAGACTCATTTCATTTGGGTGCCAACTGTCAAATCACCCCCACATTACAGTTACACACGTTCACAGCGTAGAACAGAAAATTAACACCGTCTGCTTTGTTGGAAATAGTCTGGTTAGTTTCTTTTAACTGGCTGCAGGTTTGAATCCTGGTATCAGGCTGCAGAATATCTCAGGAGTCAGTTTCTCCTCTCTACAGTCAACGTTCAGCAATAATCTGGGTCTTATTTTTCAAGTTTTAGTCATCAGCCATCTGGATTATGATCAAATTGTTCTCATAAAGTTAGTTGCGGAGATCTGGGAGCGCAGAAACATTGTTAAAAGCGGGATGACATCAAAAAGAAAGAAGCAAGAGGAACATAACAAGATGAAAAACAAGGTAAAAGACAAAAGAGGCACGTGAATAATACTGTCATTTATTCATGCAGTGAAGTATGTGAAAATAAACAAAGAGCTAAAACTATTTGGTTTATTTGTCTGAATATTGATATGTTCTCATTTGCGACGACCCAAACTCAGAAGTTAGGCCGTCAGTTAAAATCTGGGCCTAGTCACAGTTACTGTAAATCCTCTGTTCATCAGTTTTTAATAATCATACATTTGGACCTGCATTAAACAGTCCTGCGGGCTGTTTTTTGGGGGGATTGTTTGCAGCCTAAAATGCCTGATTTCACTGCAACTTTTCTCAGAAATTGTGATGCATGTTGCAATCTTTTTAGGTATTTAGAAAATTGCAGAAAGTTGAGATTTCTTTGTATAATCCATTAAAAAATCAATGGTAATTTGTTCCAGGGAGAATAAAACTGCCCCCTGATCCATACTTTATCAAAAAAAAAAAATCTAACAAAACATGCTTTATTTGTAAATGTAAAATCTTTTTGGAGATAAAGCTCAGTCAAAACAGCAAGCACAACATTACTAAATATAAAAGGGCACGGAGCATTAAGAAATGTCAACAACAATGAAGTCTTTTCAGAGGTGGGACTCTCAGGAAGCTATGATGATTGGTCACATCTGCAGAAAAGTTGCAGTGATTGAAAAAAGATCGGTTGAATTTTTGCAAATTGTTGCGATCACACCATCACAACATCCTGGAAGGGCTGAATAACAGACAGTACTCTGTCTTGGTTTAACAGAGGAATAAAGAACACTGATGAGCTTTACAGTAACACTATATTTATGTCTATTACTGAACTTTTGACTCAGTTTGGTCGACCAACTTCCCACGTTTTCCAACTCAGACATTTTGTCCAAAAGGGGTTTCCTCACTTCCCTAAACGCCTCCATGAGTCATCAACAGATGCCTTTTTAACTCTGCACAACAAAAACACCTCATCTGTATTATTTTCAGCCTGATAGATTCTTCCACTGTAGGCCGTCTTGAGAGGGGGATCGAGGTACTGAGCTGCTAAAAGAAAAGTGGAGTCACATTTTTGATACAGATACAAGTGTCAAGGAGTTAACTCATGGAAATTAAGACTCGAGCCCAGAGTTCACCCTAAACTTTTCCTCTTAACTGGGCCTTGCACAGCGTCACACCTTGAATTTTAAATTATTAGGCTCGTGCATGAAAATGACTCTGTCTCAGCTGCTAAATGTAGACATGACTATTCGCACATCTTGACAAAATACTAAGAAAAATGTTTTAAAACAAAAATACAAGCTCCAGTTTATTAAGTCAAAGTTATTATCAAATCAGTTTATTAAATTGGACGTTGTGTGAAGAGTTTTATCAAATTGTGCTTTCCAAGATCAAAAGCCAAAATATTAAAGCAGAAATCTTTAAATTCATTGTCGTTTTAATGCATCCTGACTCTCGACTTCAACCTTCCTCCAGAGACTAAAAAACAGCTCTGACACCAGGTGGGAAACCTTGTAGTTTGTGACTTGTATCACTGTGATAAACTGACTGTTTTCCTTGCAAACATCAAGACAGAGAAGAAAATTACTGCTGCACAGAGACGCCTTTCCCAGACTTCATACCATCCTGCCACAAAGAGAATAAACCTCAGCGCACTGCCTCTGTCTGATAAGACTTTTAACTGGACTTCTTCTTTTCACCTGCGCCGACTTTTTCCCGCAAAATAAACATTAAAAAAAGACAGAAACAGACTATCTATCCATCACCCAGAGCCATGAATCCAGGAAAATTAACACATTCCTGACCTAAATCCTGCAGAATTCCCAAACGGACACAGCCTCCTCTCCTCCTCCCCTCTGTTCCATCACCCTTTTCCTCACCCACGTCCATGTGATGTTGGATTTCTGGGCCTCGGCAGCACACGGAGGGAGATGAGAAGGCTGCTGCTCTCTGACTGTGTTTATCAGAGTCTGGCATCGCTGTAATTTCAGTGTTCAGATGCAATCGCTCCCCACTCCCCTCAGGAGTAAACAATAACAAGCACAAATACAATAGACAAACAAGGCCTGCAGGACATGGACACACACACACACGCATGCACGCACATACATCCCTTTATATGCACACACAGAGGCAGGCATGCACAAAAACATTCGGACACACAAACAATAATAAATGCAAACCACAAAGCACCTTCTCTCCTGCTGTCTGTCGTTATTGGACAGAGACTTCTGCCAGGAACATAAAATTCTAATTTCTGGTGAGAAACCACAAAAAACGCTGCACTCATCAGATACTAAATCAGAATATTGTGTCTCAACTGACCAAAACTAAACCAGAACAGTGTGTTACTCTGCTGTTACACACTGCTGGACCCTTTCTGAGTTTTACTTAAAATGCAGCTTGTCTCTTAAGGCTGAAACGCCTCATATTTCTTATCAGACAGCACCACCTGGTGGACACTTAACGAACTGCAAACCACCTGGTTTCAACTGGGACGTAAGCCATGCTCCAGTTAGACGAAGCTACAAATGATTAAGAGATTATTTACTGATCCCTGTCTGGAAATAGTATTCCTCTCCATCTGCACAAGAGGGTCAGATGTTACGGCCAGCTGCCTTTTTGTATTTTGATTCCTTGGCTGGAAGGAATTTGGCGCCTTGTGCAAAATGCAAGTTTGCAGGAGTTTTTGGATGCAGTTTGCAAGACAAAGCTTGCTGAATAAATGCAAACAAAGCCAAAAAAGTAGTTTTTATTACTGACTGATTGCTGCAAAGTGACTAATTTCCATGTCGATTAAAAGCAAATTTTAATTTAGACTACTCGACAAGTCTAACTTTAAGAAAACACTTTGTTTTTGGATTAATATTACTGCTGCATTTATGTGTATGTTGCACTTTACTGCTGTAGATGTTTATGGTTAAGCTCATTTTAACTACATTCTGAGATCATCATATGTTTGTTGTGTCTAAAAAGTCAGAAAATCAGGCCTGTTTTCAGGTGTGACGATTATTTTCCAGCTGATCCAAGAGTTTTTAAACATTTCATTTTGTTTAAGAAGTGGGAGAATTTTCTCAGCCTATGAAGAAACTTTATTACACTCAAAAATCACAAGATTTTGGCGATAAAGGTCGTTACTGGACAGGAAGGGCATGAAAAAAGCTGTCAGACAACAAAAAAATTGGGCTGCACATTGAAAACATGAAATGATGTGAGATTTACTGATGATCATTTTAACCATGGGGAAAAAAAGTATTGAAAACATGATGATGTGAGATTTACTGATGTCTTAACCCAGCAGGACTACAGTACCTCATTATTATGCAGCCCCACCTTTGACGTAGTTGAGTCTAAGTATAAAGTTGGAAATGGAAATACAAAAGTTCTCAATATCAACTCAAATAACCTAGTATCAAGTAGTATTGTAGCTTCTCCAGTCATCTGATCCTTTTTGTACCCAGATCTAGAAAAAGTGACTATTTATGTGGTTTTGCTCGCAGCTAATGAGCAAGTGTTCTTCATAAAAAAAGAACCTTCCAAATAAAAGTACTGAATGAAGTACTTCATTGATATCTGCATCATGTTAATGTTACGCAGTCCGATCATACTACAACACTAAAACTGTACTTCACTGCATGGAGCTGTTCTTCATTAGAGGCAACATGTGGCCTGAGATGTAGTTAAGGGGCCAAACACGGTCAGTGTCTCTACAAAAGTCAAAGAAACTCGGCGTTAGATGCTAATATATTTCAAGCACTGGCCCCACGGGCCACCAAGGCCTCAAATATAGTGGCCCAGATGTAAACCTGTGAAAAAACAATACAGAAAAGGCAGTTTAACAAAACTACGATGTGGTGTTTCTGTTAAAGAATGAACTTCTCATCTAGTTGAGGAAACTGGCAGCTCACAACTCAGTGCATCCTCAGATGCGTCATGTTTGAGCCACTTAAACTCCTGCTTCCACTGGTATTTTTATTTATAGTCCACCTTCTGGTTTCTGGTTCTTTTATAAGGATCATGTTCGCAGTTTGAGTTGCCCCAACATATTAGTAGCTAGCCAGCAACAAGTACGATTCACCGTTTTTGTATTAATGTTGAACAAAAAGGCACAAATGAATCAGGATGTTTGTGGGACTGTAACATGTTAGTGAAGGCTCACAGTTTGGGGATAAAACTTGTGGCCAGTGTTACTTTTTGCGGCTGCAGGCCAACTGGCCAAGGTTAATGTGCAGCCACAAATAATTTGAGTTAAATCAAGACGTTTCAAAAACACTGAAAACATTTCCAGCTTCACAAATATAACATTTATTGAGCAAATGATTGTTTTCTTATGATACTGTAATGCGTTTCTGCTGAAGTACAATCCACATGAATTCTTTACCATCGGCTGAACAGTGACGTGTGGCATCTTCATTTCTATCTAAAGAAGTTTCAAAACATATTTATAGTGTTAACGGCTTTGGGCTGGAAGTGAAGCATCAACATTCATGTTTCTCAGTCATCAGACATTTATTATCATGAGGAAAAACCGATACAGGAACTGATGAGAGGATGAGGAATCTGTAAGAGGTTTATTTTTTCCATATATTTTACAAATAGAAGCACAAATGTTCATAGACTCTCGACAACACGTGTCTGAAGTACTTAGAAGAGCTATAGGTCGCAGGAAACGATGGTCTCGCCCCGTTTATCTGCAAAGAAAGAAAGAAAAAAAGGTCAGAATACTGAACATTAACAGCAAACAAGCTGGGTTTAACAAGCTACACCTGAAGGACATCTAAACTATTACTACAAAGAATATTCTCGCCAAACGAGCCCTGAAGGGATCGAACGTTACAGTCTAACTCTACGATGTTACCTCCTCTGTTAAAACAAGCATCAGTTCCTGAGTTCAGCAGAGAATGAGGAGGTCAGAGAGGAGAATTAGTCAGGAGAGAATGTGACAGCTTTTAGAAATTTTAAAAAAAGACATGCATGGTTGAGAGGGGAAGTTTTGCATGAGAGAAATAAAAGAAGGTCAGAAAAGTTGGAGGAGTCACGGGGAAAATTCTGCAAATGAACGGAGGATGAGAGAGAAGTGGTGGTAAAGAACAGAGACTTACAGGGCAGCAGCTCCAGAGATGATCTCAATGAGCTCCTTGGTGATGACGGCCTGTCTGGTACGGTTGAAGGTGAGGGTCAGCTTGTCAATCATCTCAGCTGGAGGAGGAGGAGGAGGAGGAGGAGGAGAGAAATACATCAACGTCAAACGTACAAGAGCAGAAATCTGAGAATTTGGCTCAAGTCAATTAACAAGATGCGAAACGTAATCATGACATGAGATTATCTTCCATTAAAGTAAATTAACTGAATATAGACTAAAGCTCTTTTCTACAATCTGACAGGTATCAACGCTAAAAATCAAATAAATCAAGTACAAATATTACGTCTTCTTACTGTACTTTACTTGAGTATTTATTTTTCTGCCAATTTTTTTCCTTTTACTCTACATTTTAAAATACCTGCACTTTCTACCCGTTACATATTTTGTCTTTTGACAAGATGAAAAAGACAAGACAAGAAAGCAATAATATGCAAATGACAAAAAAGATCTAACAAAATCAAAAAAAGAAGAACGAGAGATGTTACATCTTTTTCATCTTGTTCGCTCGTCTTTTAACAAGACGAAAAAGAATTTGAGATATTTGACATCTTTTTACAAGACAAAAGACAAAAAATGTGAGATGTTACAGGACAAATATGTTTGTAAAAAGACGCAACGAGATAAAAACAACGCGTTAAGATGAAAAAGACGCAACAGGGAGGGAGGCCCAAGTGGAGAAAAGGTGAGGTTTAGTCATCTTTGCACAGAAACAGCTGGTAAAAATGTCCTTCAGCGATCTAAACAGACACTTGGGCACCGTGGCGATTACTGGGAATGCGTTGCACGAGGAGGCACGTGACACTGGGACCCCTTTTTACCTCGTGAAAGAAACTAAATACTGTTTCAAAGATGCTTCAGCCCTTCAGATAATCTAGTCGTAATAGAAACATTATAAACAGCAGCACAACTGTCAAATTTAAAGAAATACTGCAGATCTGAAATGTGTCTTACAGGCGTTCTTGCTGGCGCTGTCCATAGCGGTCATCCTGGCGCTCTGCTCACTGGTGGAACCCTCCCTCAGGGCCAAGTAGATGATGTTGACCAGAGCAAACTCCTGGTAGTTCCTCAGGACATCAGCATCAATGTCATCATAGATGCCCATGGACTCTGCACAGACACACACACACACAGCAGATGTTAAGTTCACATCTGGCTGGAACACCTGACAATCTGTGCAAAACGTGCAAAAACTTTACCAGCATTAGCAACTGTCTCGGTGGAAAACAAAGGCTTCTGGTCCGTCTTGTATGAGATCACAGACCTGCAGCAGAGAATTTATTAGAGTTTTACACATTTAAACAGAAGCTGAGGTGCTTTTAAACAAACTGAAGTAAAGAGAAAAAAAAAGAAAGAGCAAAGCGTTGCACCTGAATCTGTTGTAGATGACGGCGCCCTGGTCAAACTCGTAGCCAGAGTTGAGCAGCTCAGTGGCCACGATGGAAGCGTCTCCGAAGCTCGGGGGCTTGCGGCCGACTTCCTTACAGTTCAGCATGATGTGCTTTCCATGAGTTCTGATGAGAAACAGTCAAACAATCATCAGCTGCACACTTAAATCTTTAGATCTATATTTAGATTTTATGCTAAATATGAATCGTCAGCTTTTAAGCTTTGATGTTAATATTTATTTATAATAATATTTTGTTAACATCGTACCTGTGCAGGAGGCCTCTCAGCTTGTCTCCAATATTCACCACCATGACCTCCTTGCCAGCATTAGTCAGTTCAGCGATCTCGCTCTTAATGGTCTTGGCCACGCCGGAGTGGATGGCGCCGCAGAGTCCACGGTCAGAAGTCACGCCGATGATCAAATGCTTGCTGGCCTTGTCCTCGGGCGCTTTGATTTCGGCCTTCTCGTACAGGGCTGGAGAGCAGACAGGAAGCTTCTTAGCACAGTGGCAATAAAAGTGTCTATTGAGAATAAAATCCTGCTCATACCAAGTGAGAGAAAACATGGCGGCACGTACCCAGAGCACCGGTGCCGTACACTCTGGCTGGCTTCAGCTGCCTCTCAGCACGGGCGTACTTGGCAGCGGCCACCATCTTCATGGATTTGGTGATTTTCTGGATGTTCTTGATGGACTTCAACCGAATGGTGACTAAAAAGAAGAGACAACATTACTCAGTCTGACAGTCATGTAGATTCTACAATCAAACTGCGATCATGTAAATGTGTTAAACACAACATACATGACAAAACCTGCACATCACACTACAGTCACTTATTGATTATCCCTTATTTAGCTGGTACAATCTGAACAATAGGATAGGTTTAGTTTAAGTTCTGTCATAAATCATTTGTTCTCCAGTTGCCCAGAGACCACCGTCCTCAAAAAAATGAGTTTTCTCACAGCTCAGTAGAAAAGTAGTGTTATAAATGATAGACCTGGTCAAAACTATGAAAACAAGATTTAACATAACTGCCCTTTAAGTGAGGCATTTAACCCTCAACTGTTTCAGTGCCTTCAAGCTACAACTGTGGTTGCACAGGTCTACGTGACCAAATAATTTATGGATATATATAATATAAATTTCCAGATACTGACTGTGCATCCCTAATAATATAAAGATATTAAAATCATGTTTTGCAGCTTGTGTCTTACTGCACTCAGGTGAATCCCCACAAGTCACCCTGTGAACCCCCTGTCCTCCTGTCTGCCATATTTCTCTCAGGATGTACTTGATTTTAGCAGAGATTGTTCAGAATTTGCAACTGGGGTGTCATCAGTGAAACATTATAAGTCTCTAACATGTTGTTTTGCAGCTGTCTTCTCATATTGACAGAGTGGTATACAAAAGTACTTACTGTCCTTCAAGGTAGCCATGTTCCTGACCTGCCCACTGTGAACAGAAACAGTGCATGTGAGCTTTAGCTGCAAGCATTAGCATCATGTCATACCAAACATTAACAGTAGCTTCTAGCTATAGTCATGTCAGCATTAACTGGTTTGAATTAAACTTGAGGAATGTGTACTTTCTTGCTTGCTAGCTCTGCAAGCGCGTTAGCATCCCTTAGCTTAACTTTGAACTCACTGTACTCACTGCAGAGAAGCTCTGACAGTTAGCTTAACTCCAGCTAACAATATCAATGTTACTGGTGCGTGCTAGACAATATAATAGCATAGTTAGCTCAAAGTCATTCATCGGTGACACGTTTACAGTCTTCATTAGCTTCCCTCACAACATCAGGACGTTTTAGCAAGTAAATGTCAGATTAGCTAGCAGCTAGCATTAGCTTGTAGCCGGCTGAACTTGCAGCAGCACACCGCTGTCATTCATTAGCCGCGGCCTCCACGTTAGCATGTCCTTGCATTCAATAACTGCGCATGCATTAAAGACTGTAAGCTACATACTTTTTCAAATCACACATATACATGAGGCATATAAACACATGATAAAATCAAACATTGTTGAGAAAGTGAATAGTTTTTAATTTACCATTGTGGGGAGAACACCAACGCGCTGGTCCTGGCGAACATGGTTACTCCTATGAAGGTCAGACACGCAGGACTGCGCAGGCGCAAGTTAAAGGCAAAATGGACGAATGGTGCCTTCAGGGACCGCCAAAAATATCGTTAGAAGAACGAACCACGGGCGGAATCTTTTCAGGGCTTTTTAAAAATTACTTGTAAAACATGTTGAATCTGTTACTTTCAACCCATTTTAATTATATTTTAAATTTCATTCTTCTCTTTATGTAAAATATCCAACTTTAGGCCAAATGACAATTTTTTCATGCTTCACAACTAATTTTTAAAAGTTAAATTCAAGATTTGTATATAATATAAAATACAGATTAGGAATAATAAAATAAGACTGTAGTATGCTGCATGGAAGATAAGAATGAAGTGATAATAAATATGGCGCATTATGCATCAACTGCACACATTTCAGTATTCTGTCGACATTTAAATATCTGTAACATCTCATTTGACAGGAAAAAACGCCTGCTGCTATTAGTGAGATTATTATAGAAATTTAGCAAACTAGCATTGGAGCTAGCATAGTTTCCCAGTTTCAGCGTCTCATGGACTTTAGCACTGATGACCGTTTGAGTCACACAGGTGCACACCTGTTAAAAACAAGCCCAACTTTTAAAAACTCCTAAAGGCCATTTTTAAAAGACTTACCGTTGTTTTGAAGACACATCCAGAATCCTCAATGAGTCCTTTGTCCGTTTGTATCAAAAATATTCCCGCGAAGCACAGTGAAGAAGATTTTTAACTTTTAACAAGTTTAGGCTCTTCTGAAGCCAACATGGCCGCCAGACGTTAACGTCTCTTTGACCAGCACGACGCACTTTCGAGATATTGTTTTCTGACGACTTTCGTCACAAAATAACTTTATTATTTATTATTTTATTAGACATATTATTCATTCATTTTTGTATTTTTTATTCTATTAATTATTTTCTTCATATTTATCTTGTGTATCACTGAGAAGAAAAAAAGAATTCTGCTGTGTGGATGTTTTTATCAGTTTAAAAATCTCAATCCAAAAATACATGGGAGCCACAAACTGGGGCAAAGTAAAGTTTGTGCAAGTAATTAAATAAAATATTTTCATAACTTCATAAATCCTGTTTACATTTGGGGTTTTTGGGAGACATGAAACTGAAATACTATTTTAAAAAAGAAAGAAAAAATTAATAAAACAAAGAAATTAATAAATTAATAAAGTTGGAAGGGCTGGGGCCTATGTTGTAAATCCTATTCTTCCATAAGAGGAATGCTAAACAATTCCAATGCATTTTTATTTTTCACTACATTATTATAAGAAAGAAACGCATTGTGAAATACAGTTAATATATGTTTCACTTTCATATATTTTTTAATTAGCATGTGAAAAACTTTCTAAGGATGAGAATGTTTTGAACCAGAAGGTCATCTTTGGATGAGTCCATAAATAAAGTCCTGTGGGGGGAATGCATTTGGTAATAAACGAAGCTTACAGTAAGTCCGTGAACGCAGCGACAGTTATCGCGCGTTTTAAGCTTTCTCGCGAGACTATGACGCTAAGCACGCGGAAGCTGTTTACGTTTGTGAATGCTCATGGTTTAGCCGTGATCCGAGCAGACTTTTTCTCAATTTAAATGCTATAAACAAGTAAATATTTGTGTTTTTATGTTTGTTGTTGCTTTTCAGAATGGGAAAAGCTGATTTTCTTTCACCAAAGGCGATAGCCAACCGGATAAAATCCAAAGGTTTGCAGAAGTTGAGATGGTATTGTCAGATGTGTCAAAAACAATGCCGAGATGAGGTGAGACCTTCATTAAATCTGTGTTAATTTGTTTATTTGTTGTTTCTGTTGATATTTTTTTTAACTTATTTGTTATTTCTGTTTGTTAACAGAACGGTTTTAAATGTCACTGCATGTCTGAGTCTCATCAGAGGCAGCTGCTGCTGGCCTCAGAGGACCCAAACAAGTTCATGGACTATTTCTCTGAGTAAGTTCACTTATGTGTGTAGCTACAGTTTAATGAAAATTAAATGTGAGATATTAGTGGTGTATCTCACGTGATGGAGTTCATTCTTGTATCCTTTCTTCCAGCGAGTTTAAAAGTGACTTCGTGGAGCTGCTCAGGAGACGTTTTGGTGAGTCCTGATTCCTCACAGATGATCCAGATGTTTGTGCAACAAATGCAGCTGTTTTTGTTGTTGTTTTAGTTATTGCAAACTGTCAACACGTGCAATATCAGAAGACAGCATCATCACACACAAACATATGAAAAAAAGCATCTAACCTATGACATACATGAATTATTTTGAAAGCTTTTTTTGTTTTGTGAGGACAAAACTTATTCTTAAACTTACATTACATGAATGTGGAATTTGGAAAGCAACAAAATTAGATTATTAATAAAATGCATTACCATCTTTTTGACTATATTCATAGCAACTAAATATAATATTTCTATTGCAGTAAAGAGCAAAATCTGTAAATGTACAAGACCAAAATAAAAGAGAGGTTTCAGGATGAACAGAAGCTGTTTACAAACTGTTTGTTTGTTCTTTTTTACATCATCTGCAGGGACGAAGCGAGTGCACAACAACATTGTCTACAATGAATACATCAGCGACAGAGAACACGTCCACATGAACTCCACACAGTGGGAGACTCTCACTGATTTCACCAAGTGGCTCGGCAGAGAAGGTAAATGAGCCAATGGGACGGTTTTCCTCCTATAACACACACCTACACACATCTTTCCTACCACCCACAATGATTTGTTGATGGTAATAATTTGCTGAATGTTACTTGCAGGTCTTTGTAAGGTCGACGAGACCCCTAAAGGCTGGTACATCCAGTACATCGACCGCGACCCGGAGACCATCCGGCGCCAAGAGGAGCAGGCGAGGAAGAAGAAGCAGGAGCTGGACGACGAGGAGAGGAGCGCCAGGTTCATCGAGGAGCAGGTCCGCAGAGGCCGAGACGCCAAGGAGACAGACGTGAGTCCTCGGCGGGGGTGTCGCAGACATCAGCTTCAAACCAGCTCAGTTCAGCTGAATGAATATTTTTCTCTGTGTTTTATTCTGCAGGAAACTCCAGTTTACACGGAGCTGAAACGTGAGAGTGAAGAAGAAAAAAGTAAGAAAATAAAACGGTTAAATTACACAAAGTACTTTTTTTTTCTTTTTCTAATAATTTATGTCATTATAACTGTGATATACTGCCTAAAAGACATTTTTGAGTTCTCTCGACTTCTCACTGTTATTGTGGTTCCATGGAGGAATCATCTGGGGTGTTCTGATGAAAAAAATCTAGTTTCTTCTGCATGTCTTTTTTACTCCCTCTCACTTGTTTTTCTGCAGTTGCTTTCAACCTGGGAGCCTCTTCATGTGTGGCCGGTCCTTCCAAATCAAGGTACAGAAGTCAACCGTTCTACCAAACCATTAGGGATCAACTGATATGTTTCTGGTTGTATATAGTCAGTGTATTATCTACAGTAGTTGGTGGTATATTTAGAATATTTTTGCTGTTCTACCTTGCTGTCAGACAGACTTTTCTGATTGACAACTGCCCTATAAACAAGCCAAATATTGCCGTCTCCAAACCAACCAAACTCCATGGGAAAAATCTGTAATTTTACCTTGCAGAAAACCAGAGTTGCTAATCTACTGCTGCCTCAATTGGCGAGTTTGTTTGTGTTATTGTGTGACTTTCGTGAGTCTGAACTAACCTTTTAAAACACCAAACTCACACAGTAACACAAATAAACTAACAGATCGAGGCAGCGGTAGACCAGCAATTGCTGTGTTCTTGCAAGATAAAATTACTGATTTTGCCAATGGAGTTTGGTTGGTTATAAGAAAACCATATTTGGCTTATATAACGGTGGTTTCCCATCAGAAAAGGCTGTCTGACTGCAAACTAGAGCGGTGAAAATATTCTAAATATAGTTTTAAAGTTGCATAGAGCAAAAATATTGTCTGACACTGTTTGTGTCTCCCTGTAGTTCTGCCCTGAGTGCGAGTGCTCTCAAATCATCATCATCATCATCATCATCATCATCATCATCCACCAAGAGGAAAGACACGTCGTCCAGTTCAGACTTCAGGGTGGAGAAGAAGAAGAAGTCTGCTCTGGAGGAGATCATGGAGGTAGAGGAGGCTGTTCGGGGTTTTTTCGCCCTGTCTTCTGTTTGACTTATTCCAGCTGTGTGTTCTGACAGATGTTTTGTGTTCAGATGGAGGAGAAGAAGAGGCAGAAGCAGCAGCAGTCGGTCAGAACGGACTACTGGCTGCAGCCCAACATCGTGGTCAAAGTCGTCACCAAGAGGCTGGGAGAGAAGTACCACAAGAAGAAGGCCGTCGTCACGGTAACGATGCTTTGTGTTTATTCTGGGTGAGAGCGTGTTTGTGTGTTTGTGCACGTGGGACGGAGAGAGAAAAAAAGGATATGGATCGTTTTTGTTTTTGCTGTAGGAGGTGAGAGACAAATATGCGGCGGTGGTGAGGATGATCGACTCCGGAGACAAACTGAAACTGGACCAGAATCACGTGGAGACGGTCATACCTGCACCAGGTAAACCACGGAAACTCTTTAACCGTTATAACCTGATCAACAAGTTCAAGGATTCAAGTAACTCATCGGTCTTTTTCTGTCCTCCTGCAGGTAAACGCGTCCTGATCCTGAACGGTCCCTACAGAGACAACGAGGCTCTGCTGGAGGGAATAGACGAGAAGAACTTCAGCGCCACGCTCTCACTCGACTCGGTGAGTAAACTCTGCCACATCGGTTTATTGATCACTGACAGCTGACTGTTTAAACTGTCCATTAGAACCCCGTCTTCAACAGCTTAAAGGGACAGTTCACTACAAAATCAAAATACTTATTTTCCCCCTGGCCTGTTGTGTCATTTATCCATCTAGGATTTTTTTTATGGATAAATCCTGACAGGGTAGCAGGTCTTGAATCATCCTGAAGGTGTTTATTAACAGTAATGACCTGCTCGCTGTACATTATCCTGCTTATTTCATGGTTACGTACTTTAAAAAATCAAAAATATGGCGAAAAATATTCATTTAAAAATGATTTTATTGCTCCTCCAGAGTCTATCAGAACCAAGTGCATAGCAACAGTCTGTTCGTCAGCGCAAAGCAACGGTCTTTTCTCCATGGCAACAAGACCTCAGAATGCTGTAATTGACCAATCAGAATCGAGTATTTAACAAAGCTGCGTAATAAAATGAGCTTATTGTTTGTTAACTCGCTTTTCAGTTGACAGAAACAAAATTAAACTCACCAATTACATCTTGGTTTGTCTCTCCACTGTTCCAACAATCACTAACTCTGGTTTGGTCCAAATAAATGTCAAAAATAAAAGTTAATTCGCCGATTTAGATGTGAAAATATTCTGGCTCTACACGCTGTTTCCCTCTCTGCCATTACTGGCCTCTTTGCTGGAGGCAGACTGTTAAATTAACTAAATAAAATGACGAAAATCGCCCAAATTTCCCCTCCAAAAAAAGTGATGGACAGTAACGGAATTGCCCAATCCTTGAACCAACCCTTTAATCAGCAGTCTAAATCAGTCTTAGCTGAGCTAAATTATACTGTGTTCACCAAAGTGGCTCTCTAAAATGTCCCAAAAAAACAAAACACGGACTAAATTATCATCAATAATCATCCCTTTATGAACCAACAGAAGCCTAGAAGAAAGTCTGACCATGTTTGAAAAATCTAGAAAATTTTAGACTTAACAAGTTGTTGTGAAAATTAGATTTATTGCAGCTGCAGCCATCATTAAAGTTTCATCTTCTCTCATCTTCAGGGTCAACAGAAGGGGAAGCGAGTGGACGTCGCCTACGAGGATTTCTCAAAACTGGCCTGAACCGACAAACTTCCCGTCTTTAATCTCAGGGACTCTACTGTGTCAGAGTTACTTCCCCAAGATTCACCTGTACATACACACACACACACACAAATATCCCACAATGCAACTCATGGAGACACTCAGAGCAATGTGTTCAATTAGTTTTTTATTTTGTATCGATGTTCAAGTTGATCTTAACGTTGCAGATGTACATTTTCTCCAAATAAATCCAACAAAAGTGACCTCTGATGTTCTTCAACATTTATCTTTTTTTTTATTATTATTTAAAGAAAAACTGAAATCAGGAAACGCACAGAGACGGAAAAAAATTGCGCGTCTTCTTCTGGTATTAAATGGGTGTAATTTTCTTTATAACTTGACTGACCCGGGGGATTAATAGCAGCACAGGGTACTTGAACGTAGCACGGAGCTGCTCAGTGTGTCTGCAGGAAGCTGTTGAGATGTGAGACGATGTAGTCGGTGTAGTGGCCGTCGATGAAGCCCTTCCCGCTGTTGTGTATGAACCAGCAGTAGACGTTCGAGCCGCGCCGCTTATCACGCCTGTAGTCCTTCTGCCAGCCCCTGAAACACAAACAAACACAAACACACACACACAGGAGTTTTAATATAAAATGAGTTTGTTCAGAAATCTGTTTCACATGAGACATTTTTATGAAGATGTACCTGGTGACTTGCAGCCTGTTGCCCTTCACCTCCATGGTCGCCTCCTTCTTCAGAGGGTCGACTCCTTCGCGGACGTCGTACACGCGGACGTCAGGCTCTCGAGAGAACTGCCCTGAAGGATCACACAGATTTTCAGCTTCAAATCCACCAGTTAAATAGGATCAGTGAAGTTTTTTCTCTCTGCAACAAGACAGTGTGTTTCAACAGTAACACAATAACATACCTATGAGTCCGTGGACCAGAGGGGAGTACTGGTTGTCGGGGGCGATGTAGAGACCGAGGAAGTCAACGTTGACTGGATGTTTCTTCCACACGCGGTGAAGCAGCACCATCACCTGGATGTTATTATTGATTACGATGGAGACGTGAGAGTTCTTCACGATGGAAATCCTCACGCTGAAACACAGAAACACGACAACATGAGACAAAATGACCCTGACGTCAAGGCAGTGAGACAGACTGGAATTAACTGATCGGTTACCCATCCTGTAAGATGTCAGACGTCGCCCCCCAGGTGAAGGAGTGGTTGTTCCTGCCGTCGGTCATGGCGATGTTGGCGGTGCTGATGGTCACGCTGACCCCATCAGGCTGGTAGTAGACCGAGATGGTGCCGAAGTAGGTGTTCAGTTTGCTTTTGTGCATCTGTTTAGAGCCGATCAGCTGACCGTTCACCACCACGCCTTCAGGACAGGAGAGACGGTGAAAGACGAAGGTCAAATCATCAAAGACGAGGTCCAGAAGAGGAGCAGAAATTGCTTAACAACAGATATTTGACTGCATTTAATCCAGTCTAGTACCTGCTCCAGTGTCAGACACCAGGTTGAGGATGTGTCCTGGTTTGGAGTCGATGTTGAAGCAGACGTCCATGTTGCTTGTGGGCAGGTGGACGATGAAGTGGGGGTCGTTGTCCACTGAATGAGAAACACTGAGCTCGTTAACACACAGAGTACAGCTCACATTTAAGCTGGTCGTGATTTAATGGACGTCAGCACAAGTTTGTGAGTGTTACCTAAGTTGACCTGTTGAGGCAGGGCCCACTCCTCAGGACCCTTCTCAACCTGACTCGGGGGGGCCGGAGTGGTCATCTGGACCCAGGGTGGAGGCTGGTAGACGACACGGACCGGAGCCAGACCAGAGGACGCCGAGCCTCCACTCATTCCTCCTCCTACACACATAAACATAATGTGAAGGTAACTCAGATGTTGTTTCATCAGCAGCATCACAAACGCTCCTCCTCTTATTTCTGTCCTTTAAATTCAGACCAAACACTATAAAAATCAGGTTGACGTCAATCAACAGTACAAGAGCGTATAACTTCTTTCAGGCACCTGAGCAGCAGCCGTGCTTGGGGTCCTTCGGGGAGTCAGCCAGCAGCCTCTCCGTGGTGTCCTCGCTCTCCACCAGCAGAGCGGTGAGCGGAGTGACGAACTGATGCTCCACCGCCAGCGCCATGATCCGCTGGGTGATCTTCCTCTTCTTGACAGCCGTCGGAGCCAGAGACCTGCAGGAGAGACGCACTGCAGCGGTCAACACAAAGTCACTGTTCGGACAGACAATTCGACCGGTTTTGTGTATTTATTTTTTTAACCGTTTCTGTTCGTGAACGCAGGACCGTCGTTTCAGCAGTCCTCAGTCACTCTGTTTGCTCTCGAGCGTCTCACCTTTCAGCGATCAGCTGTTTGATGGTGATGTAGGCCCACATTTGTCTGGCGAAGCCCGTGAACGAGTGCTCCTGCCTGGCCAGATGCGTGTCCAGCTCGGTGGTGTCGGTCTCCGTCTCCAGGGTGATGTCCAGGCGGGCCTGAAGGGTCATCGAACCTTAAATTTCTGATTGTGCATTCACGTGACACATTTTCTTAACTCACATTCCCTAAATCCTGCAGATTTTTGCTCTGTGCTCCCAATAGCTGTTGTCAAGCTCGGTACCGCCTGTTTCCTGTACTTACGTAAGCAAGGTGCTATACTTATAGGGAGCTTAATTCAAATAACTGTTGTGACCTAAAGAGATAAAACCCAACAAAGAATTTGGGATCCACTGAAATATGGGTTTAGGAATTTAAGTATTTAACCTACTAATGTAAATGTGTGGTTGTGTTCATGATACTCACAGCAGACGCGGTGGTGAAGCTGGTCAGGGTGTTGCTCTCAGACGGCAGCACCTTCCCGGCCACCACCAGCTCAGAGCCGCTGAAGTATTTGTCAAATTGGTTCTGGGTGACGTCAGACACCGAGTCCTCCGGGAACTGGACGGTGATCCTCCTCAGCAGAGGAGACGAGACCTGGCTGTAAAACGCCTGCAGGCGGGGGAGAGGAGGGAGAAGATGCTGTCAGTCTTTAAGACTTTAAGGAAATTCTGTTTTAGCATAGCAACAGTAACTAAGGAGGGCGGAGGCTAGCAAAGGATCAGTTGAAAGGTTCCAGACTAATTCACAAATGCCAGGCGAGCTAATTCCACATTCATGTAGGAAACAACGTTTCAGATGTTTGGTTGAGTTCAGAGGGAATGAGGAGAAACAGACGAACGATGTTGAGGTGTTTGATGAAGGAAAGGTTTTCTAAAAGTTATCGTACCCGTAGTTGCTCTGCAGCATCATGGTTGGCGTAGATCCTCTGCGCCATGCCTCTGTTCTCCGTGGCGATACGCTCCAGGAAGTCATAGTCAACGTCAAAGCCGATGCCCAGAGAGAAGAGAGAAAACTCCTCCCTCATCACCCGCTTAATGTTCTTCTGGATGGTGCTGAGTTTGATCTCACCTACAAAAATCATGTAGAACAGCACGTTAACGTCTGAGGAGCCGATGTAACAGTGCAATTTAGATTGGTCGAACAAGCTTTTTAATTGCAGCTCAGTCAGTCTTACCCACAGTGGGGTCTCCATCAGACACCAGAATGATCATGGAGACGGAGCGAGGGTCGATGAGCCCCTGATTGGACGCCCTCACCAGCATCTGAACCGCTCTCATCAGTGCCTCGTTGATGTTGGTACCTGGGGTCAATAGAATGTTTTATTATGTTGTTCTTTTTACTTATTGTTGGTAAACGCCCAAATCTAATAAATTTTTGATAACAGATTTCCCCCACAAGAGGAATAAAACATTTTTAAGCCTCCTATTCAATCATAGAATAGATTATAGAAGAATAATGTCCTCTAATGACCTCCATTGGGTTTGATGTTCTGGATGTATTTCTTGGCGTCCGCGATCTGAATGGAGGAGCCGGGCACAAGCTCCTCGCTCCAGCAACGCACGTTGTGGTTGAAGTCGATGATGCTGAAGTGATCGTCTATGGTCAGGTCGTCCAGAATCGCCTGCATGGCCTCGACTGTCTGTGAGAGAAGTTTGGGATTTAGTGCATTCTGCAGAGTGACCACAGGGTGGCAGTGTTTGACAAAGGAGGGATGAAGAATGAGCTGGGAGGAGGACGATGGCTGGAGGGGTCAAAGTGCAGAAAAACTCAATCCATGTAAACAAGTATCACTTACTTGCTTCATCTTGACTCCCCACATGGATCCACTGACGTCAATGACAAACACGATGTTTTTAGGGAGGGGTGAGAGGTTCGAGGGAGCGAAGAACTGGACAAAGTGTCCATCTGAGACCTGCAAGAGACGATGAAGACTTGATTCAGTTTTTAGTTGTATGCAACATTAAATGAGGTTTTAATCTGTAAATTTGGATGAGCGTGTGATACCTGTAGTTCCCCGGCATTGCTGTCCCTGGTCACGTCATATTTGACGGTAAAGACGCCGTCTATAGCACTTTCGGTGCAGTTTTCACACGTCCTCTGCTGCTGTATGTTTGGCTTGAAGACAATATGAGCCTGGGGACACAGGAAAAGTGGTTAGACATTCAGATGCATGCTCGCATTTTGTTGGAATTAAATGATTTATTAGAAAACAATTTCAAACCTCCAACTACAAACTCCATCGGGAAAACTGTGTGATGTTTTGTGATGTTTTTGGTGAATTTTCAGCTTTTTCACCATCATTGGTGATCAAATTCTGGTGTGCATGACGTAGTGTTTGACATAATTGCCGTAACTCTTGAATAAGTCCCACTCCTTGTCACTCTGTGCTCCGGTAACAGTTGAGCAACCTTGGTACCCAGTGGAACCTTGGTCAACTTTCTCCATTTCCTGTTCTTAAATATGCTATATGCTAGACTTGTCTATATTGAAAAGAAAACCACATTTCGAAAATGGTTAAAAGATGTTGCTGGGGTCCTGTAAAAGCAACATGGCAGCATCTTAAGTTTGCTAATGTTGGCAAAATGCTAGCTAATCAATCACTAATGAGCTTCTAACTTATGATGTGACTATATATATGTTGCTTTTACAGGTCCTCCAGCAACATTTTTTAACTTTTTTATCTGCAAAATTTAGTTTTTTGTTCAACTTAGTGGTTGAATACAAAGCTCTTCAGGTTCTCCCCTAAAACTCGTGGCACTATCATCCCACCAGCCACGTGTATCCAGATTTCTCAATTTGAATTTCGAAAACCTTTTCTTAAAGTACCTCTGCGCTTTGCAGAATTACTGGATCTTCAGGTGTTTTCCAGTCTTACCTTGTCTTTGGTTGATGTAACTTTGATCAGATTTTCAAACTGCGGTCCAAGGGTGTTTGGTGTTTGTACCAGGGAAAGTCCCTTCGGCTCGTAGATGTACACATCCACCTAAAAGGAGAACAGTTCAGGAACGACTATGAGAACACATACAGTAAACGCACCCAAAAATACAGACATGTCATGATATTCTTACCTGGAATTGTGGAACCAGCCTCCCAGGCTGCAGGTACAGTGAGTGCTCGTAGAAACCCAGCTTCCTGTGCATCATCTCCTGGTAGTGGAGCTCAAACTCAATGTTACTGCCAGGAGGAACGTGGACTTCTGTCTTAAAGGTCTCCATGTCCTGGGAGTTAGCCCTGTAAAGAGACAATTTAGTCTGTGTGATGCTGTTTCACTGTTAAGGTCCATAAAGAGATTGAGATCCAAGAGGTTTGTCAAGTGGGAGCATATCTACGTTCCCACGGTACTATGTTCTGTGCTAACCCCATTATGTGCTATATAAAGCTGGGGAACCTTGGACCTTGGCAATATGGGTCCTTGGGAACTTAGGACCCTGGGAACATAGGTCTTTGTGAACATAGGACCCTGGGAACATTAGACAATGGAAACAGGACTCTGGGAATAGAGGGCCATGGTAACATAAGACACAGGGAACGTAGGACTCTGGGAGCAAAGGGCCCTGGGAACATAGAACATAAGTAACATAGGACTCTTGGAGCATAGGACCTTGGGAACATGGTACCCTGGAGACATAGGACCTTAGGAACATAGGAGCCTGGAAACATAAGACTCTGAGAACATAAGAACCTGTGAACATAGGGCCGTGGTAACATAAGACACTGAGAAGGACCTAAGGAAATTAGGGCCCTGGGAACATAGGACCCTGGAGATACAGAAACCCGGGGACATAGGACCATGAGACATAGGAAAA
>JAJHUR010093282.1:0-18641 GCA_027495735.1 Lutjanus campechanus
CAGTCTTCAGGGAAACTTCAACAAGTGAAAAGTCTAAATGCATCTACATCTAGAGTCCACAGCGGTATACGTCGGTTTGTAACTGAGATATACTTCACAGGGATGGGCATAAATAGTTGACTAGTAGATTAAATGTTGCTACCCTCACTAGTCAACACCAGAAACTTCCTATATTTAAAAAATCCAGACGAAATATTGAAAAAGAAAGATGTTTTACTTTGTATTTCAGTTTCAGTTCATCCACTTAAGCTGTAACATTCTGAATGTATCGGCTGGGTTTGCAGTCTATCCAAATAAGTTCTGTAAGGAATAAATAAAACAAAACTTCATGTATTAATAGGGGAGACCAGGGAAAGTTGTAACACCATCAATTTTACAAATTAGAAAAATGTTGCATGCCAATATCAGACCGATTTGATGCTTTGAAAGCACAACAATTGCATTTCCAACGAATGTTAGGAAAACACAACATTTGCTCAATTCAGTGCAACTTCCAGTAAAAGCCACATCAACTTCTGGTTTTCTATCCAAATACAGATACAGATCATTTTATTGGTTGAACAGATACTTGGTGTCTCTGTGCACCTTGACCTGATAAACCAGTCAGTTAAACTAAATATTGATATTTTATTAATGTACAACGATGGTTAACTGCTGTTTCTAAGATGCTGCGCACCAATACTACATGATACATGAAAATATGATTAAAATAAACATTACTCTGAGGTCTTTCGCCTGGTAAAATTTAAATGATTGTTGCTCTCTGTTGTCTCTGGGAAAGATGCTTCATTTCTTTCCCTGGATGTGTGTGATACCAGATGAAAACATCTGGAAGTCTGCCACCGTCTGAAGGGAGCCTACTGGGGAAAAGCTTATTGGAGGAAGAGATGGTGAAGCTGACACACCGAGCTGCACACCCTCTCTCACACACACACACACTGCTTCCCCACTGAGGGAACTCTGACAGAGGCAGCCCTACCTGTCACTGTGGCAGCAATTATCCTGCAGGCTCTCTCCACGGACCGTCTCCTGCAGGTCTCCACATTACTAACCACATCACTGAGCACACACATACTGAGTATGCACACTGACACACAGGGGGGCACGCTGCACACCCACCAGTACACATACTGTACATATTCATAGACACACACACACACACACACACACACACACACACACACACACACGGCTGCAGACACCCGGTTGTGCTTTTCATCCACAATTCGCTCTCCACAAGCTAATGGCTCGAACGAATCGTAATGATGTGTTGGTGCAGACATCCTGCTCAAGTCAGAGAAACACACATCATTACAGGGCTGTGAGCGCTCACACAAGCATGCACACACACACACACTTCTGTTAGAGATAAATGCATTATCATAGAAGAGACTGCCGCACTCTTACAAATAAAGGTACTAACTAGAACATAAAGGGTTCTTCTGCTTGTCCGCACAGGAAAATCTTTTTTAGTTCCTGGTGTATTTTTTTAAATAAATGTTCTACTTGTAGAGAGTCCGACCAGCAAGGTTTCAATCAGAACCCTCTATGAGAGGTTCTATAGAGAAGTCTTCTATAGTGTAATGGTTCCATCCAGAACCCTGTTTGGAGATTCTAACCAGAGCCTTTCCAACTTCTAAGGGTGCTAACAAGAATCCATCCCGAGAGTTCCACCAAGAGCTCTTTTGTATTCCAAGGGTTCAATCTAGAACTCACCCATGGAGTTCTACCTTTATATTCCAAGGGTTTCCAAGGGGGTTCTACGGAGAACCTTTTTACATTTCAAGAGTGTCATCTAGAACCCACCCAGAAGGTTCTACTGAGAGACCTTATACATTCCAAGGATTTCAACTCAAACTCACCCATGGGGTTCTACTAAGAACTGTTTTGCATTCCCTTGGTTTCATCTAGAACCCACTCAGGGGGTTCTACCAAGAACTCAATGACAGAGTTTATGAAAGAGTTCTTCATGGATTTAAACATCCTTGAAGAACTTTTTCTTCCAAAACGGGCTTTTTGGATGAAAATGGTTCTTAACAGAGCAGGTAGTCTTACAAACACCCTTTGACAAGTCCTTCCTTCAAAAAAGGGTTCTTCAGAACAAAATTGTTCTTTGTAGAGCCTCACCCCTACAGGAAGAACCCTTTTGGAACCCTTATATCTAAGAGTGTAAGAGGTCTGCAGATACACACACTGGAGAGGCTAAATAAATCAATAAATATGCTGAGGAATAAGGATGTCATGAGGCAGAGTTTGGAGATGTAGCAGGCAGCATTAACATGAAGCCAGGATATGAGCTCCACTGACTCAAAAGATAATAAGTCTTGGATATTGGAGAAAAAAAAAACTGAAGGAGAGAGCGTCCATTCTAGCTGCAGGGAGGTCTACTCGAGGAAGGAATCGATCAGTTTCACACCGGTTCACTAGAGCTCGGATCCAGGACCCGGTCCGAGTCTCAGGAACAGGTTGACAGCGCGGAGCTGTGAAGGGTGATTTCAGAGAAAGGAAAAAACGAACCCAATGTGACCTCATTACCGTAGATTTGTTCCGACTGTCATTAGGAATCACAAACGCCATCACTCAAGTCGAGAATATGAGGGAGAGGACGAGAGACGGACGGGGGTGAAGTAAAGCAGGGGTGGGGGGGTTGAGTGGTAGGCCGGGCTCTGACAGTAATCAAGTGGATTTGATCTGAAAACTGGATCCATCATCAAAACAATCCACAGATACCAGAGAACATCTACACACGCAGCGTTTAGCCGAACGCACGTTTGGCCCAAGGACACAGATTTGTGTTTGTGCCCAAAGACAATTAGCACCGTGACACATTCAACTGTTACCGTGCTGAATCCACCGTAACATGATCTCCAGCTGTTCAACCAAAGCAACGAGCGACGTCTTCACAGCTGCTTGACACACATTTTCACAAACCTACACCTAACATTTCCTGATATTACAGCCTTTATAAGACTGCACAGAAACTGCAACAGAAACTCTTTCAACTGCTCTAATCTCATAAATATGCCGTTTATAATATATCAAAAGTCTTAAAATCCAAGTGGGGGACAGAATTCAAAAATGCTTAAATTGGTGATGCCACGATTTCCCACTGCTGCCCATGTTAAAAAAAAAAAATGACATAGGGTTCAGTGCAAGGAAACTAAAAAAGAAGGAAGGGTCATCATCCACAGGTGCCAGACCCTGGTGCCAGTTCTATTGAAACCTATGGGAGAGCAGACTAAAACTGAACTTATTTATATTCATATTTATTTGCCTTTAAAAACTCAATGAACAAACTCGAGAGAACAGCTTACTGACTGATTTTAAAATAGTTTTAAAGATGATGTCATGCCACCATTACATATTCAAAAGAAACCTTTGTAAACCTCCTCTGATTATTAATTGTGCATCATCTAACCCTCAGTTATAAAACAACAGTCATGCTGTGTATTGTATATAGAAGTAGCTTTTATTAGTGCTGTCAATCATGATAAAGCAGCCTCCGGATCAAAATAAAAAGAAAAGAGGCTGAATAATACAGATTTTAATAACATTTATTTATCCTAAACTGATTCACCCCTTTTTTTCCTCAGTAAAAGCCTGTACTAAGTAAATCTTTTGGTATTTTTTGGCATTTTTGGTAGGATCATATTTAGGTGTTTTTCAAAACTTTCCCTTGATACGATTCATTACATTCCTCCAATTTTATTTAATCTCATTCAGAAAATATTAAAGACAAAATCTGTTGAGTTTGTTTATGTTGCAAATTGTATGACGTTGACCCACACTTTTGAGCAAAATGCCTGGACTAAAAACTCTTGGATAAGAAATTACAGTTATACATCAGTTCTATTTAAGGAAATAATTGTGAAACCACAGTGAAACAAAGTGTAATAGACTATTGCATTTATCTGCTGTAAAATACTCATCTGAACAATCCATGAAGTAATGCCTTTATGCTGGCTAACGAGAACCAGCCTTCATAATGAATAATATAAAAACTATCAATTACTTTTTAAATTGTCTTTTTAAACAGCCTTAAAATCAATATAAAACACTCTATGATGGGCTTGATCTATGTACAATAACACAACATTTCTAACAAAGTTATCTTGAATCAAATTTAGATTTAACGTCTTTATTTCTTTATTTCAGGCAACTCTTCATTATTTTAGTTGAGACTGCAGACATTTTCCTTGTCAATTAATCTGACAATTTTATGGATGTATCACTTGATCATTTTGTCATTAAAATGGCAGAAAACAGTGATAAATGCCTTCATAAACGCCAAGGTGACATCTTCAAATTGTCAGTTTTTGTCCAACTATGAATATATTAAGCTCACTTTCAGTTTTCTTTTAATATTTTATTTGAGACTATTTACTGTGCTGCAGAAAAGTTGGGGAGAAAAATAAGAAAAAGGCCTATAATCTTATGTTCAACAATTCCTGCTGTTTCTGTTATTATCATTTGTCTGTATTGTTACTGTGACCTCTGTAATGAAGGCAAAATACCCCAAAAAACAACTGTTCTTTGTCAGGAACATCTTTAATATTTAGTGGTCCAACTAACAGTAGCTCATTGTTAATCAAACTCTGAATTAAATTATTTTAAAAAAAACACCACAATCTGTTGATATTTTAAATCAGGGGTGCAACGAATTACTTTCACTGTCAATTATTTTCTCAATGCATCAATTTTCTCTACAACATGGCAGAAAACAGTGATAAATGCCATCACAAACACCAAGGTGATGTCTTCACATCTCTTGTTTTTGGCTAACTATGAGTCCTAAACCCAAAGATGTTCAGGTTATTATAACATAAGACAATGGCGATTCTCACCACTGA
Organism: Lutjanus campechanus; assembly: GCA_027495735.1. Lineage (NCBI taxonomy): Eukaryota > Metazoa > Chordata > Actinopteri > Lutjaniformes > Lutjanidae > Lutjanus > Lutjanus campechanus. The sequence continues at coordinate 4,851 of JAJHUR010093282.1, forward strand.
GAACTGGGAGCACAGTGTATTTGGCCTATTTGCTTGAAGAACGACTCAAACAATTACGATATCAAATCAGCAATTGACTTTTCAATGAATAGACTAATTGTTTCAGCTCCATTTGAAATTATGAACTACTTTTGCTTAATTTCTCTTTTTAATTCAAGATAAAGGCCTGCACTCTAATTGAAGTCAAGACAGTAAAAGATGCCACCATTTTCTAACACAATCCAAAATGGTTCCTAAATCAGACCCACAGTGTGCTGAGCTGCTAACGTGGTCCTGACGAGAGTATAAATTCATCATAACAACAGCATAAAAATACAAATGAAAGATACATTGATAACAAAGCCTCTTTTTGTTGTCCCTTTTCAAACAATTTCAGCCTCTAAGTTCCAGCTAATGCACTGTCTGAACGTCTAGATTACATTTGCGAGACTCTTTTTTTTTTTCCACTGAGGTATTCAAGTGCTTTCAGCTGGAGGAGGTTAATGTCAAAGTGAGTGCGTTTGCTGTCAGCGGCCTTTAAGTCAATCCCTCTCTAACCACGTCTACAGATGTTAGTGCAGTGCACATCTTTGCTCAGAGAGTGGATAAAGTAACCCGGAGCAGCGTCCTATCTGCCTTCCCCTCTCCGTCTCTCTGTGAAGCACCCCGGCTGCTCCTCAGATCGCGGCGTTAATCTCGCCGTGTTGCTTTCCTGTGTACAGCTGGGAGTGGTGGGTGTAAAATGAAAGTGTAACACAACAGTCTCACGCAGGTGTCAAAATGACAAATATGACATTTCCCTTCTGAGATTTTATTAGTTCTGATATCATTTTGTATTCAGCCTGCCTGATGTGTCACTGGGCTCTTTTTTTATTACTGCTTTGCTTCGGGACAAAATGTGATAATCATTATTATACGTCTAAAGCAGAGCAGCTGCCAACTGCAAAGAGAAAAAGCAAGAAATGTGTTCAGGATGCAATTAAAAAAAAATCTAAATACACAGTTTGACTACACTTTTACAAATAAAGGTGCTAACTAGAACTATACTTGTCCTCATAGGAGAACCCTTTTTACTTCCTGTTATAATCTTTTTATAAAGGTTTTTCTTCAAACCCTCTCAGGGAGTTCTACCTAGAACCCAACATAAAGGGTTATACCAAGAACCACTGGTGACAGGTTCCACTCAGAACCCCCTATGGGAGGTTCTACAGAGAACCATAACCCTAACCCTATCTATAGCTATGTTCCAAGGGTTACATCTAGAACCCACCCAGGGGGTTCTGCCGAGAACCTTTTATATTCCAGGGGCTTTATCTAGAATGCATGAAGGTGGTTCTACTGAGAACCTCTTTATATTCAAAGAGCTTTATCTACAACACATTCAGGGGGTTCTATGGAGGACAATTTTATATTCCAAGGGTTTTATCTAGAACCCACCAAGGTTCTACAGAGAACTTTTTTATATTATGGTACAAAAAACCCTTGACAAACCCTTTATGAAGTTCTTCCAGGATTTCAACAATCCACAGAGAACTCTTTCTTCTAAAGATGGGTTCTTTGGATGAAAAGGACTCTTAATGGAACCCATAGTCCAAGACGGAAAACCTTTTCTTCAGAGAAAGGTTCTTCAGAAGCAAATGGTTCTGGGTAGAACATAAGCCCTTCAATAAGAACCCTTTTGGAGCCCTTATTTCTGAGAGTGTAGTGTGTTTGCGATTACCCCACTCTGAATCAATCATCTTACTGCAGAGTCTCTCAAACAATTCCTTTTAAAAGTGAGGCAGCGCTTCAGAGTCTCAGCGTGATGATTAAATCTATACACCACAGAAGCGCCGACACACTGGTGTTTTCAGCATTAATTTCCCAAATAACTGCAGAATCTCTCTATATGTTCCAAACTACCCTGAGACTGAACTCTCACGTTGTCACGAGAGTTGACGCCAAGGAGCATTTCACTTTCTATTTGTGCAGTTGCAGGCTTTGTTCACATCCTCTTAGTGTTATTCTCCACTGTTTAGAAGACTGTCTACGTGCTCGCAAGCAACCCAAGTTGAAATTGTTAATTAAAAAGTCAGCTAGAGGCAGTGTTTTCAACTAACATTAACTTAACTAGCTAGCTAGCTGCAAATAACTCATATAATAATGCTCAGATAACAGTTTTTCATATCAGACTTATAATACAAGGACTAACTAGTTCTACACAGCAACACAAGAACACAGCTCCGTCTTATTTCCATGCTTTCTACATGGATCATCAACTGGTTCAGATGCTGTTGCTGGGAATATGTAGCTTTAGCTTCAGTCTTTTAGCATGATATCATGTTTGCAGCCATCAAGTAAATTTAAGTATATTTAAGAACCTTAGTCCAGGGTTCATATTTTAATTTTCAACCAACTCATGAAGCTAACATTAGCTTAACTAGCTAGCTAGCTACAGCTGACAAAATCTGCTAGTAACAGTCATTTCACCCAACAAAATCAACAGATTCTGGTGAGAAATGAGAAGCCTGCTTTTGTCTACTTCAGTCTGAAACCAAGGATTTGGTGTTTAGAAAATCCCACCATTTATTTTCATTGTAAGGTTTATTATATGACGCTACTGTGCAAGAACAAAAAGCTTGATGGGCATATCAACAGTAGCCAGGGCAGGGTTTAGCATAAGGTCAAATAAATAGAGTTTGAATGGCGCCAAGGAGCATTTCACTTTCTATTTGTGCAGTTGCAGGCTTTGTTCACATCCTCTTAGTGTTATTCTCCACTGTTTAGAAGACTGTCTACGTGCTCGCAAGCAACCCAAGTCGAAATTGTTAATTAAAAAGTCAGCTAGAGGCAGTGTTTTCAACTAACATTAGCTTAACTAGCTAGCTAGCTACAGCTGACAAAATCTGCTAGTAACAGTCATTTCACCCAACAAAATCAACAGATTCTGGTGAGAAATGAGAAGCCTGCTTTTGTCAACTTCAGTCTGACACCAAGGATTTGGTGTTTGGAAAATGCAACCATTTATTTTCATTGTAAGGTTTATTATATGACGCTACTGTGCAAGAACAAAAAGCTTGATGGGCATATCAACAGTAGCCAGGGCAGGGTTTAGCATAAGGTCAAATAAATAGAGTTTGAATGGTGGATTTTTATTTTTTTTTAAAGAATCTAAAGTACAAAATACAAGAGCAGCGATTGCGACAAAACCACTTTGTCTGGATCTGTCTGAAAATAAGGACCCAGTATCCACAGTAAAGGCTGAAAAAAAACATCAAATTTATTCAAGATGCAATTCAAAAAAATCAAAATACATAGTTTGACTAGTGTGTTCGCTACTGTTGGAGTCCCCCCACTCTGAATCAATCATCTTACTGCAGAGTTGCTCAAACAATTCCTTAAAAAGTGAGGCAGCGATTCAGAGTCGCAGCGTGATGATTAAATCTATACGCCGCAGAGGCGCCAACATACTGGTGTTTTCAGCATTAATTTCCCAAATAACTGCAGAATCTCTCTATATGTTCCAAACTCTGCCGAGATTGAACTCTCAAGTTGTTACGAGAGGGGAAGACTGTATAAGCACACCTCCCTGTCTTTTTAAGGACACCTGTTGGGCTGCATGGCTCATCTCCTCCTCATTTAGCCGTCTGTCTGGGCTCCGCGGGGCTGATTACCAGGAAGAGCTGATTCCAGTTGCACTGCTTATCAGTCTAATTAGAGCCCCTGGCAGGTGACTTGAAGGAAGTTGTGTGTCTCACGGATGTTCAGGCACAACGATTTGTACAGGCATGCTGGCTGCGACATGTTACAAGGAGGAAGGCAAGACAAAAAAAAAAAAAATCCAATAATAAAACAAATAAAATAGAAGGATACGAAATTATGGCATGAGAATTGTGACAGATCGCTCCCAGTCAAACTGTTTCTGTGCGGGGGATGCATTTTCAGGGCCTTTCTGGGGAACAGAAGATGCCTTGAGGAGGTTTAATCGAGTATTTTGCATTTTCAAAGACAATTTCAAGTGGTGACAACAAATCAAGAGAAAGAGGCGACATCTTGACTAACATCCTCTGGTAACAGTATCAACTGTCAAAAAATGAGAGGAAAATTCAGACAGGCTGTGGTTCTGTGGAGAGTGCTTCAATAGATCCACCAGAGAAAATGGTGGATGAAATAAAAGCTCGATTTAAGGCACACACACACTTAAAAAAAAACAGATAAGACAAGAAAAGAAGGGCACAAAAAGAGTGAGAGGCAGGGGCGGAAAGATATCGAGAAGAGTTGAGGACAGAGGAGGAAGCTACAGGAGGCGAACAAGTTTTCCAGGTAGTGTATCAGTCACCAGTAAAAGGTCACTAGTCTGCTGTTCGCACATCCAGGTGCTAATGTAACACCTCTCACACCTTCCTCGCTTGCCTGTGTCTGGCTGCCTGCAGGTTGGTGGGCAGAGAGACTGTTGTTTGTGCTAGAATAATATGCTGTAATCCCCCGTCTCAGATGTGGCCTTAACACAGGTAATTGGACTTGGAGTGTGAGGAAGCCTGTGGCTAGACACACACAAACCGCTGTGAAACACATAAACTGCAGTCTGATTCAAAATAACAATAGAATTGTTCGTATTTCTGTCAAGCTTCGGATTTTTCTGCATGTTGATGCTGCGTGCATGTGGCTGTAGTAAGAGCAACACTCAGAATATAACGAGTAATGGACGGTGGATTCTTTTTTTTTATATCCTCTTCAAAAGCAAAAAACAAAAGTGTAAAAATTTGATTAATTAGTAAGCAGCATTTCATTCTACATTTTTGTGCAGTTACAGATTACAGATTACCTAAAAAAAAGATTTAATAATGCCCCATTCACAACTGGCACAGACGTTGTGTAGTATTTCTCCACCAGTCCATATGCTACTAGCAGTACATCAGTGTTTAAGCTAACGTTAGTCCTGCTCTCAAGCAACCCCAGTCACACTTACTATCTAAGATAGCCTTATGTTAGCCAAGAAATCAGTTAGTCCTCATCCTAAAAAGCTTTCCTCTCGTGAAAATCTACGCTTGGAAGATGCCGCTTAAACCTACACACTGGACCTTTGAAACCATTTGAAACCCTAATGTTGGCTTCAACCATGAAGCTAACATTAATGTAGCTAAAAAATGTGCTTGCAACAGTAATTTCAACCTACAAAATCAACCGATGCTGGTGAGAAATGAGAAGCCTGCTTTTATTTATCACTGTCTGAAACCAAGGACATGTTGCTTTTAAATTTTTTGTAAAATGTAACAATACTGTACAAGAACAAAAACCTCTCCAAAACCAAAAATATAAGCGCAAAAGTGTTAAGAATGGATTAAACAGTGTGTGTCTATGTTTACAACTGGCACACCCATCCATTGTTTAGAAGCCAGTCCACATGCTCTAAAGCAAACCCAGTCAGCTGGAGGCGGCATTTTCAACCAACATTAGCTTAACAAACTAGCCAGCTACAGCTGATGAAATCTGCAAGTGACAGTTATTTCGACGGACAAAATCAATTGTTGCTGGTGATTGAGAAGCCCGCTTTTGTCTACCTCGGTCTTAAACCCAGGATCCAGCTCTTTGAAAATGCCACTGTTATTATTCTAAGGTTTATTATGTAACACTACAGCACAAGAACAAAAACTTGATGCCATTACAACAGTAACTTAAGTAGTAGGATTTAGCATAAGGTCAAATAAATAAAGCTTGGATGGTGGATTCTTCTTAATTCTCTCCAAAGCCAAAAAATACAAGCGCAAAACTGTAAAGAGTGAATTAAACTGTGTTTGTGCTCTAACATAAACAGCAAATGTTAGCATATCAGATTAACTAGCCTAGTACCTACATCAGTAATCAAATGATGCTTCCAAGGCACATTTCATTTTACATTCTGTGCAGATACAAGCACTTCCACTGTGTGCCCCATGGTGAAGACGCCTCTATATATGCTCTCAAGGAACCCCAGTCAAACTTGTTCATTAAAGAGTCAGATGGAGACGGCATTTTCAACCAACATTAGCTTAACTAGCTAGCTACAGCTAACAAAATCCGCTAGTGACAGTTATTTTAACTGCCAAAATGAACAGTTTGTCTATATCTGTCTGAAAATAAGGACCCAGTATCACTAGTGAGGGCAGGGCAAAAGGTCATAAAAATCTTCATAGGAAGACTTTATCCAAAATAATCCACAATATCTTCAATATCTACCAAATGTACTTTCATCCTTTCAATCTATGCAAAGGTAAATGTGCAGGTATTTAGGGAAAGCTCACTTTCTTCCGGGGATAAATGGTGATCATTTATATATTCCTTTCCTTCGTGTCATCCCAAGTCAATCTGAGGTGGATATTGGAGTTAAATTGAAAGCGGGTGTCCCTTAAAGAGAGGTTTGAGATAAGAACGAGTTATCACCTCTACAGAGGAGCCCTGGGAGACACAGCGCTCCTCTGTAGCAGTCCAGTCTGATGCATACTACAGGCCACTGACCCATGACAGTCAGCCCGTATCGATTTAAGAGGAGGCAGAGGACACAGAGGAAAGAGACGGAGGGAGGGAGGGAGGGGAGGAGGAAAGAAATGAAAAACAGTGAGGAGGCCAGGGAGCAATATCCCTCTTAAAACTTATCCATAATTCATTGTCTTTTCTTTCTTTCGCCTTTCAACACTTTCTTTTCTCTTTCAGATGGGTGCATGAAGGGGGAATGTTCATTTTTAAGGGGGATTAACGACGACCTATTTTGGAATGCATCCCCGTGGTACACACACACACACACACACACACACACACACACACACACACACACACACACGGACATGTACAGTTCAAACATAAGAGTACACACACACACACTCTTAGAAATAAATATGCTAACTAGAACCATTAAGGGTTCTTCGGCTTGTCCCTACAGGAGAACCCTCCTCAATTCCTGGTAGAATCTTTTTTTTTGTGTAAAGGTTGCACTTGCAACCCTTCCAAAGAGTTCTACCTAGAACTCAAAATGAGGGGTTGTACGAGAGATTCTAGAGGACCCTTCTATGGTGTAATGGTTCCACCCAGAACCCTGTCTAGGGGTTCTATCCAGAACCGTTCCACCTTCTAGGGTGCTAACAACAACGCAAGAAGTAATTTACTGTATTATCCAAAGGATTTAATCCAGAACCGACCCTAGGGTTCTACTGCAAACATTTTTATATTCCAAGGGGTTCTACTGACAGCCCTTTTATATTCTAAGAGTTTTATCTAGAACCCACCCAGGGGCTTCTACAGAGACCCCTTCTATGTTGTAATGGTTCCACCCTGAATCCTGTCTGGGGATTTGATACAGAACATTTCCACCTTCTAAGGGTGCTAACAAGAGCCCAGCTGGAAGATTCTACCAAGAATCCTTTTTAAATTCCATGTGTTTAATCTAGAACCCACCCCAATTATTCAGAACCCATGCAAGGACTTCTACACAGAACCCTTTCATATTTTGATACAAAGAACCCTTGACTAAAAAGTTCTTCAAGGCTTTCAACAAATCTCGGAGAACCATTTTCATTCAAAAGGGTTCTTTGGATGAAAATGGTTCTTAGTGGAACCCGTGGCCTTACAAAATACCCTTGATGAACCATTTCTTCAAAAAAGTGCTCTTCAGACGTGAATGGTTCTTGGCAGAACCCTTTTGGAACCATTATTTCTAGGAGTGTGCAGACACACTCACAGCCTGGATCGTACTGTACAGAGTTCTATTGTGGGAAAGAAGGAAATGTGCCCAACAGGAACCCTTCGTATATTAGAGCCACGATTATTCCATGTTTCTTGAAATTTGAAATTACAATGAGGTGAAGCCATTATTGCAGGTTTTTAATGCTCATAATGTAAAAAAAGAATCAGACATAATATGAGCATGTTACTGCCAAAAGCAAATCATTGTGAACAGTGTGCGCCTGAAAATGAAGCCGAGTTAAACGGCGATGGATTGACAATGAACTCTGAACAACTTGTGTTCTTTCACACAAGAGGGTGTCTTAACCATGTTGAATCAATTAAGCACTACGAAGGTTGTCATAATATTTGCCTCAAAATGTAAATACTGTATTCGTGCCTAAACCCCCCAAAACAAAAATCTGTAGAGGTGTGAAAACCTACATCGCAGCCTCTGCTAATGATTTCCTTTAAAAAGTGCTGTGAACTCCTCTAGGCATCTCATTTGTACAATGGGAAAAACACCGAGATCATGATGGAAAATCCTTTACAAGATCCCATCGAGCAATAATTACTTTCAGTAGGAATTACATCCATATTGCACACTTCGGTTTTGTGCCAATACAGGAAGTAGTGTGCCCCTTATGTAGCGAGGCCTAATCTTAACCCGTAGTTTGCCTGCTATAACCACAATCTTTCCCTCATCATCCCAATGCACAGGTATTTTACACTGTTATAACTGAATGTAAAATGAGTGTCAGTGACAGACTCAGTGCAGTGTTTTCTAATAGAACATCATGATTGACAATTTTCAGCTTAACTTTTGTCGGATGCCCCGTTTCCATTAATTCCTGTCGCTCACGTTTAAGAGCAAAGTGGTTTATTCATGAAGTTAGGATATCTACATGATATCTCAAGTCTAAATAAGGTGGAAGCTGGCTGGAAGGAGATCACCAGGGAGCTGGCTTATCAATGTAAGTGACTATCGTTAACAGTTGTTGGATATTTTATCTCATTTCCAGCACAGAAAAATCTAAATATCACAATATGAAACGTATATTTTCTGTTTAAGTATGAAAATAGCAAGTACTCATCCATATTTTTCTTCACTTTTTTGCCATTTACTTGAGTGTGATATCAAGCACACAGCTGATAGGTACGTGGTTTGATTAACTGGCAAACAATTTAAAGGAAATGTATATTTAACAGATAGAGTACAGACAGAAAGCGTCACGTTACGCAATGTGTCACTATAGTTGGACGCTGCCATTCATTTAGGACACGGTGTTAGAAAGCTAGAATTCTCAAAACTAACTATAATGTAGTTTTAAGAAGAGAGAAGAACATTTGTTAATTAACATATATGTGAACTATTGTAAGTCCTCCTGTGAAGCATCCATATGCACAAATTTAAAGGTGCACGAGGTGATTCTGGAGAAAGATAGTTAGTTGTTGAGTCTCATTCACAAGATGTGAGATTAGAGACGCTGTGGATTTGCTGGCTCAAAGATGGTTAATTACTGAGTCTCATTTGCAGGCCATTAATTACTTTAGCTTTGGGAATGACACTTAACAATCAACTATCTTTCTCCAGAATCAACTCCTGCACTTTTAAATAGGTGCATTATCTTATTTACCTTAACAAAATCTCTCCGCACAGACTAGATTTTCTACAGCCTGAAACCAAAGCCAAGATGAGGAGCAGAAGTCTAGTTTACTTTCTGACCACTTGACTTGCAGTATGGTTAAAGGTTACTGTGGAATTTTTGCAAAGTGACACCAACGATAAAACTGCCAACCCGAGCTTTAAATGACACTATTAATGTCTCAACAAGACAGATTTACTCCGCGACCATCAGCGTTTAACTGGCTGATACGACAACTGTTGCCTAAAATGTACCCATGTTTCATGTTAATTCTGTGGGCCAGTTAACAAAATCTCACTATAAAACCCTGTTGTATAATGATAAATAAATCTGTTGCATCTTGTATTCCTTGTATCTTGAGTTGTCCAAACAGCTAAATTAATCACTAAAGCTGCATCTTTTTGTATCATTTTGGAAAGAAAGAGAGCAGACTGTTTTATTTAGCTCTTCAAAAATCAAAATGTTTAGCCCTGGGCTCAAAATAAATAAAGGGGTACCAAGAAAATCATGCTCAAATTTAACAACTAGAACCTCAGACAAATATACAAACACACAGCATGCCTCATCTGATGAAGGCAAAGATCTCAGTCCTGGCTTTCTCCAGGCCACAGCTGTGCATTATACTGTACGTGTCACTTTGCAATATAGATATCCACCTGCAGAGTTCAGTCACACCAACAGCTTTGCAGTCAGTGGGGGGTTCATGTGTTTTGTATGACAAGATGCACCGTAAATACAGCTGAGCCGTGGGCACATTCTGGCGTTCAGGCTTCACATGATGACCGCAAAGCTACAGCTCGTTACAACCAACATCAAGAGCAAATAAAGACAACAGAACAGGATGTTATTTACTATTTTTATGGACACGCCGTTCCATCTTTAATGTTCGTGTTTTGCATTTCTGCAAACCATAACATCTAAACCCACATGACGAAGGAGCCAGCGGTTAGTCGCGGCTGTGACTCGCCTTAATTACTGCTTACGCTGAACTGCGGGGACGCCACGATCTGCGTTACAGGTAAAAGGGGGCAAGAGCGGTCCACCGGCACACCAACAGATATAGAGAGATGCACAAAGGAAGTGAAAATTGAACATCTGTCTTTTTTTTTCCCTTTCAAGCACCGTGCCAAAGAAAGCTGGTGCTGCACCTGGACATGAATTATAGAGAGGCACTTGGATGAGGAGCATGGAAGAAAGAGACAAGAGGAAGAGAGGTGAATGAAAATGAGGGGACGACGGGGTGGATTTCACGTCTCCCCCATCTGGAGACACTCACCGGGTGGCTCTTTTGGGTCAACGATCAATTCACTGCCAATAGGGAAAAAACACTGTCATATAGAGTGCTATGTGCTACATAAAAAGTCATGTTAAATTATTCAGAATAGCAAATCGCTCGTTCTTGAAAACTGTGGCCATATTTTTAAGGGGTTTTGATTTTTACCCTTCAATTATGCTGGGAAGGTATATTTTAAAAAGTCAAACTCTTAGCTGTTAAACCTTGTAACGGAGCAACCTCCTGCTGATTTCATTTTTTATTAAATCGCATTTTTGTGGCTGAGGACTAGAACTTGTCTGATAGACACACGAAGTAGCGCCAATAAATCTTTTTGTTGTCATGAACTCATTTTATAAAACCTTATGAACGTATATTTACTGAATATAACACAAAACAATTCTCTATGACGGAGTTGTCACATACAAGGACGTGTCCAGATTTTTTTGACTGGGTCGTCAAAGTGGGGCACTGACTTATTTTTATTTATTCATTTATTTATTTAATTAAATTGAAAAAAAAAAGGATTAATTTCAAACACATTAATCAATTGTTAAAGAAAACAGAGTTATGTCATCTCTGTCAGCAAAGATAATCAACACAGATATCGACTCCGTCTATTTATTTATTTATTTATTTATTTTAAGTTTCTAAGAGTTCTGTTATTGATAATCAAAACAGACATTTTTAAATCATAATTCTTACTTAACTTTGATTTAGAAGGGCTATGAAGTTGACATGTTATGGTTGAGACACTGATAGCAATATTCTTTAATGAATTTGTCAAAAAAATAGAAAGTTTAAGCGCCACGTTTTTTAAAACCAGGAACTGATATAACCCTTTAATGCCTTTTGATGATTAAATCATGTTTTTATAAAAATGTGATGGAGCGGATAGAAATCAGTAACACAAATTCAAAGAGCGAACATTCTCATTAAAAACAGATTTTAAAACAAAGATGACTGTAATAGCACTTTTTTTTTTACTCCTATGCTATCAGTAGGTATTGTTAGTTTTATATTTTGAAGACTTTTAACACATTTTAAGAGGTGTTTTCTGGCACAGGGCCAGTTCAGAAAAATAAATAAATAAAGCAAGCCAAAACATTTTACAAACGACATATGTTTCATTTATATAAATCCTTAAAGAATACATTTTTCCCGGTATATGATTTATCCCAATTCTACAGAATGGTTGAAAAAGTAATGGAATAAATAAGTTTGAAAACAGTGACATAAAAAACAGGCAGTTCATTGTGCGAATGTTAGGAAATGGCCCTCAAATTCTACAGTATGTTTTCAGACAGCTGTAATCCTTTAGAGAAAAAAATATATAATTATTCTCAAAGAGGAACTACAAAAGCAAATAGTGCTTTGAAGATGGAAAGCCCGAAATGTCACCTACTCGCTTTGAAGCTCCCTGGCTCTCTTTGTTTCTCTACACTTGTAGCTCACAAAACCACTGACAGAGCGCACTGCATTCAGGGGCCAATTTAGTGTGGATGTACCATTAAGAGAGAAAACACACATACAAACACATGCTCATGAGCTCAGACAGCGATATATATACTGTAGGAACATTAACATTAACACACACACACACACACCTGGAAAGGCTACATCGCGCAGCAAATGTATGGACGTCTCTCTTTGTTTTATACTGTAACAACCCCTTTGTGGCTTCAAGCACTTTAAGTGTCATCTGCTGCCTCTTTGATGCAGTTGTGTTAGTCCATTAACAGCCATATTCAACAAAAACAATATACGTCTCTTCAATATGCATCTTCAACCTCAATATGGAGAGTTTATGCAACTGTCGATTAGTCACTCTGGATGCAGCTTTGAATGTTTTACAGCTGGTTTAGAGAGGACTGAGAGAGGAGTGTGATGCAAACAAATTTAAGTCAGACAGACGGTGCAGTGTAGACCTTAAACTGTGAGTTCATTAATCAATTAAAGGACTAATCGATTTATCTTTTGGGTCATTTTTTAAGCTAAAAATGTTAAACTCGTTCACAGTTGTGAGGATTTGCTGCTTTCCTTTGCGTTATCTGATTGGAAACTAAATATCTTTAGTTCAGGAGTAATTCCACTAAATTACCTTGAGCTTCAGGAGATTGTGATGGTCATTTTTCCACTAATTAAGAAGAAACTAATAGATTTAATTGGGAAAACAATCAGCAAATTAATTGATAATGGAAATAATCCTTAGTGTAATGCCATCATAAAGATCTGATAAACTTCAAACTGGAAAACTAAATGTTTCTGTCCAGTCACACAAAAAGACTATAATACAGCTCCAGTGTTCTTAAAGGGATAGTTCACTCAAAAATGAAAATACAGTCATTATGTCCTCACCCTCATGCTGATTGAAGGACCAATAAACTCAATCTTCAACTGGCATGAGAGCGAGTAGATAGTTACTGAATTTTCATTTTTGGGGTGAAGTATCCCTTTAAGGGTTGATGATCAATACCACTGTAGGACTTCCTTTGCACAAACTGCATTCTCAATCAAAAGCACAACCCCCTTAAAGCAGACCAACAAGTTATTTGTATACTTACTTTGTGTGTTGTGTTTATTTGTGTTGTCATGGATGGTTGTTGTTCTTCGTCTTTATATGCACTGATTTTAGGATTTGAAACAGTAACACGTTATTTTAACGATCGAGCAGGGCTGAACAATTGACCAAAATTTTATTAAAATTGCAATATGGCCACTTGACCTATTATTGAGTCTTAAAAATGTAATTAAAAACTGAAATCCCAAATCCAAAATATCCTTCTAACTATGTAATTTAAAGTCTTGTGTACATACTAGTAATCATCTAAAAAAATATCAGAAATTAGTTTTCATCCAAATTCAAAGTATTATCATTTAAGTTTCTACTTTCCTGATGTGGGGTTGAAACTGGGTGAGGTTATGCTCTGACATGAGCTGTTATATCGTCATGTCGCTCCAGACGCTCCCTGTGTTCTCTGAGGTAAAATGACAGTTTTTGTAAAAAGGTGTCTGGTGGCTGTGAAGAGAGCAAAGATGGCAGCTTCAGTTCCCTGTTGGAAAAGCCCGTCTAAAGACGAGGTAAAGTGGTAAAATTATTCTAAATATAGCATACACTTTAACTGATATTGATTTTTTTTTTTAGGTGGCTGAAATATGTTTTGCTGCCGACGCTGTCCACTGCAGTACACTGCTCAGCTGTCTACACCGGTCCTCCTG
>JAJHUR010093283.1:0-36253 GCA_027495735.1 Lutjanus campechanus
TATGTCACAAGAGGGACTAAACTTTAGAAAGACACGTTTCTCTGCAGAGCTGTGAGCAGCACAAGAGCCTCAGTGGTCTTTGTGGAACATCTCCACACGGTGTCACTGTAGCACTGATTGTTGTGGCGCCGTTTCATTTACAAAATGACCTCTGGTGTGACTAATAGGCTGAGAAGCTCACACACCATCACAGATCAGGCTCCAGCTCTGAAAAACCACACTTAACAGAAAGACCAGATGGTGTAGATTGTATTAATGACATCAGGATGGGATATATTCTGAGAATTTACGCCAGTCAGAATATTTTTGTTTTGGCTTAAAGTTGTTTACTTCAAATGTAATAATCCCTCAAATGTGGTTATCAGACACTTGCATACAGTTTTGCATTAAATTTATTGTCCAAAATGATATCATGGCACAGAAACAGTAAACTTTTGGAGAAACTTTAATCATTAAAAATAACCATAAATAAATCAAAAAAGGCTTAAAGCAAAATATAGGCTGTAGATTAGACTTGAATTAAGAAAAAGGATAAAATATACACAGAACTCTGTTCATAAATCTCAAAAATCTAAAACAATCTGCATTATGTTCTGTAAAAAAAAAAAAAGGTTTGATTTCAGCCCATAGTGATATTGCTGTGATGTGGGGCTCTGATGGAAACAACTGTTTTCAAGTCAAAGCTAAATGTTTTCATATTTTACACTGATACCTCATCTAGAAAAGACTAAAAACAGATCTTATCAGCTTCTTATCTTATTTAGCTTCATAGCCTTCAATTTCATGTGTTGTCTTTGTGTTATTTGTTCTCGTATTGCATGCCTGTACTTCTGCACATTTAAATAGTAAACCTTTGCTATATTTTTTATTACCCTGTAAAGCACATTGAATTGCCCTGATGTATGAAATGTGCAACACAAATAGTTACCCTGCTTTGCCTTATCAATTGAAAAATAAGAGTAACAAAATGCAATAAGTAACAAAATGAATTAAAATCGCTCTATTCAAAGTAGAAGAATAAGCCTTATTATACCATATAGATAATAAGATATAGATATCTATAGAATATTATATATTAGGGTTGCAAATTCTGTGCATTTTCCTTAACCATTTACCTGAACATGTTAATTGATTATTGATTAATCATTAATAACTAATAAGATACAAAATGCGCATCTTTTTCTCAGTTTTTTTCAAAACAGTTATTGGTTAATGAATTGTTAATTGGTTGAATTCTTAATGACAATTAATAAATTAATGATTAATCATTAACATCCCTAATCTATATCATACACTTTATAAATAATATACTCTAATACACTACAGATGCAACACAGTGAGGTAACATAGTAGCAGAGGGTGTGCAAAGTAACCATGAGCAAAGTTAGTGAAGTTTGTTTCAGACAGGAACTAAAGAGCTGAGCTGAGTTTTGTCAGATAGAGGTGAGGTGTTATAAAGACTTTTTGTTTTGGGCAACGATTTCCTGCATCGGTCCTTGTCCGCGGTAAATATCACTTGTAGCCATTTATATTTGATTTGTATTGGCCTATTTTTCAGAATAAAACCACTGTAGGAAGCATCAGACTCCAGAAAGACCTCCTGACCACACAGTGTGAACACACACACACACACACACACACACACAGTGTCAGAGGTGAGCTTGTTTTGAAGAAAACTGCTCAACTACAATCAACTGGTGCCTCTGTTTTTATTTTTCTTATCTCCTCAAGACACACACACCACCAGCAACGCAGGCTGCCTCTCCTCCGTCTCCTCCCCGCCCCCAACCCCAGACCAGAGCCACTGACCTGGTAACACACACAGCCATATGGTACGGCCGGGACGACACTCCATACAGTAATTAGGGGGATGGTGCCGGACACTTCTTGGCTCTGCTGCTGCGGTGATGTAGGTTAAGCAGCATGATTCCTCTCCTCTCCTCTCCTGAACATCATGAAATCCAAACTCACAGGTAGGAGTGTGTGTGTTTTTTAAAGATGGTGTAGGTGAGTTAATGTTGTTACACTCCTGCACTCTCATTGTCTTGAAGCAGGTTGATTGTTTGTTATGGTCTCAACCCTCCACTGACTACGTTTGGGGAGTACACAGAGGTCTCTACAAATAAACACACTGTCACACAAACACACACACGCACACACGCACTGCCATTTTCACCTTTGCCCCCGAGTCTGTTTTGGAGCCTTTATCTCTCTTGTGCAGAAATGTCCGTTTTGGCATAGAAGAATGAGACTTTAAATGAACACGATTCTCTCTTTTCATCAATATATTAGTAAAAGAAGGTTTGATAGGTTGATCTTGATGTAACATCACATCAGGCATCTGATCTGCCACATTTCTGGTTGTGCATTTCACATTATTATGTATCAGTCCCTCCAGGAAGTCGCGATCACAACAATGAATGCAAATCATCCAATCCCTGTGAATTCTGCACACCCTTGCAATGGTGTCCAATCACCAAATCTTTTCCGCAAATTTGACCAATCATCTTAGCTTCCCACGGGTATTTATTTTTTTCAGTAAACAACTTACAGTTTGGTTATTGTTACTGACATTTATCGATGTTCTGTGCAGGTTTATATTTTATAATTTTGTGCTTGCTGTTTTTGAGTTTGAGCTCCAGAGAGATTTTGCTTCTTCGTGGGATACCCAGAATTTTTTAACTGACCCTTCCTGTGTCCTGCCACTTTTCGCTTTGTGCTCCAAAAACAGTTCACTAAGCCCCTTTTGGAGCCTCAGTCAACTTTCTCCCTTCATGTTTCCTTTATCTATATGTTATGTGCTAGGCTTGTCTATGTTGAGAAGAAAAACAAATTTTGCGTATGGTTAAAAGATGTTGCTGGCGGACCTGTAAAAGAAACCAAAATACAGGCTAGTCACATTAACGTAGCTAATGTTAGCAAAACAAAGCTAGCTAATGATTTATGTAGATTAGCTGGCTAGTTAGCTAGAATTTTGCTGAGTCCTTGATTCAGCACATTTTAAAATTTGAGTTGAAAATCAGACACATAGATCTCTCCTCTTGGCTGCTGTCTAAGTAACCAAACCAGTTCTAGCAAAATGTGCTTTATTTATAAATGACGATTTGCACCTTGAGTTGGTTCATTGAGACGTACATGTCATGCTCTGATTGGTGGAAGCTAAGATGATCGGTCAAATTTGCAGAAGAATTGCTGTGATTCGACAAAATTGCAAGGCTGTGCAGAATTCACAGGGATTGGTTGGATTCATGTTGTGATCACAACATTGCAACTTCCTAGAAGAACTGACTGGAGACTGTTGCTTTTGATTTTTTATTAATTGTGCAAAAAAAAAAAAGCAATTATTTTTGTAATTTTCACTTGCTGCTGCAATTTCATTGCAAAAAATGCCTAAAAACATTGCAACTTGCATCACAATTCTTTTAGAAAAGCTGTTTTGAAATCAGACATTTGAGGCTGCAACAATCCCGGAAGGACTGTTTGATCTCTGAGTCTTTGAATCAGCACATTTTAAAATTTGAATTTCAGTTTAAGATACTGAGCTTGCCTGCTGCTGTCTGTCGCTGCCTTCAACCTCTCTCTGACAAGGAGATGAGGACGGGGGGGAGGAGTGTGTGTGTGTGTGTGTGTGTGTGTGTGTGTGTGAGAGAGAGAGAGAGAGAGAGAGAGAGAGAGAGGAGGAGAAAGAGGGGGTTGGCTTTAGTGGTGATGTGAATGGAATAGAATCAGCGCGAGAAGAGAGGCAGAAAGAGGGAAGGAGGACGGCACAAATCAACCTGCCTCTTGACTTTAACAACAGAATAGAGCGGAGCCGGCAGACGCAGCAGCAGCAGAGATCGGGGAAGTGTGCGTGTGAGCCTGTTCTGCTGCTTTATTTTTATTTTTGGAGAGAGGAAGAGAACGGCAGACAGACAGGAGGAACTGAAGGAGGAGGAGAAGCGTGGAGATAGATAGCAGAAAAATGCTGTCATGGGGAGAGAAGGGGAGGGAGTCGGCAGAGAGGAACAGGATGAAACAAGGCAGGGTCGAGCGGAGCTGAAATGTGGAGGTAAGCCTTGTTTTCTCATTTCTGTGTCGAGATTACAGAGAATTCACGTTTCAGCCCCCCCGTGTGTCCTCTTTTCTGATGATAATGAATTCAGATGTGTGTGCGTGTGTGTGTGTGTGTGTGTGTGTGTGTGTGTGTGTGTGTGTGCCACATACCTCTGTACAGGCATGCTCTCACACACTCACAGAGACAATGTATGAGAGCAATATGAAATAATGGTTTGGCATTACCATCTCTGCCTCTTTGCTCATTCTCCTGTTGTCAGCTCTCTCTTTAAAAATGCATTTCACTCAGTGAGCTAAGGCGCCCTTATTACACGCGACATTGTGGGTTTGAATCCAGCAACCTTTGTCGCATTTCATCCCCGGCCTCCCCCCCTCCACCTCAGCTTCCCCTCCTCCTCCTCCTCCTCCTCCTCCTTCTCCTCCTCTCCCGACACTAACCCCCCATCATCTTTCCTGTCTCCGTCTCTCCATTGTGCGCTCTCCATCGTCTTAAAAATCAGTGTTGTGACATTGTGGAGACTGCGAAACCTTCGCTGTAGAGCACCGTGCGGCTGCAGGACTCAGAGATGAGGGCAAGGTGGAGGGGAGGGAGGAGGAGAGGAGGGGAGGTAAGGATGGAGGGACACTGAGAGAATGAGAGGAAGAAGATGCAGGAACAAAAAAAAGAGGAGGATTTTTTTTTTTTGTTCTAGATGCATCATCTCAGTGTGCGGCGTGTGTGCAGGAGGGTTTGTGTAACACTGCTGCATGTGATGTGCACACAACAATGATGGAATGGAGAAGCGGAATTGGGGTGTTGTTTTCAAGGTGGCAGAGAAAATGAGGGATGCAGGAGTCAGGCCCCTCCTCACCCTCCTCCCCTGTACTCTCTAATTTAGGATGGGGCTGTGTGTTTACGAGACGTTGGGGTTTCAGGGGGATGGATGAGGCTGCTGAAGGGAAAGAAAGGCAGGGATGGATGGAGAGCTGGAGGGTGGTGGTGGTGGTGGTGGAGGGGGGAGAGGGAGACAAGCAGCAGCAGCTTACATAAGCCAGTGCACTCAAAGGACGGGCCATTTAATTTACATTGAGCCGCATGGACTGTGGTTCACATTAGCATTTTCAACAATAAAATGCAGCTCGACCTGATGTGATGGGAGGAAGGACGTGTTGTGACTTGGTGGCATTGTGTTGGTGTTTCTGGTGGCGAGACTGGCAGCAGGAGGGTGTGTGGTGTTTTTCATCAGGGTCAACTTTGAATGCAGGGCTGTTAGGTGTGTTTTACTGTACCTGCAGTTATTCTCTATGGTAAATGATCAGTGCGTCTGCATGAAACACACTGCCAGTATGCAGGATTTTCATCCAACTCAGCTGCTGCTTGACTTTTGTTCTGCTGCCTTCACCCACCGCACTGCATTTACAGTATATAGCAAAATAGTAAATTCTATCAAACAGTTACTGTGCCTTAATCCAAAGTACCTCTGTATTATTTGATAGAGCAGGTGCACAGAACCAAATTTAATTTAAAAGCAGACTAATACCAGAATGACTGAAGCCATTGTGCCCCCTGTACGCTCTTAAAAGTAAGGGTTCCATGATGATTCTTTCTGAAGGGCTGAGGTTCTCCCCAGACTGAATTTGAAGAACCCTTTTTTGAGGAAAGGGCTTGTAAAGCATTCTTTACTAGACTAAGGGTTCCATTACAAACCCTTTTCATCCAAAGAGGAAAGAGTTCTGGATGAGAGAGTTCTTCAAAGATTATTGAATTCTGTCATCATGGGTTTGTCAGAAGTTCTTTGTACCATAATACAAAAAGGTTCTCAGTAGAACCCCCTGGTGGGTTTTAGATAAAACCCTTTCACTGCCTGGGAGGGTTCGAGATAAAATCCTAGGAATATAAAAAGGTTCTCAGTTGTTGGTTGTTGGCACCCCAAGAGCCCGTTTCCACCAAATAAGCTGTTGTTCTTGAATCTGTTCCGCTGAAGATCCTTGGAACCTTGGTGCTTTCTAGTGAATCAGCCTGCATTTCTGGCATTTTTGAGTGGAACCATTGTAATCAAGGATGTCATCAGAGGACTTTGAACAATGAACTGTAGACTATGACATACCCACGTTAGTTCCCTAGAAAATCCTGTTCTTTTTTTGGCCCCAGCTGGGAACCAACTTTTCAGGTTCTAAACTAGTTCATTGTTTGTGGCTCAGAAATCTTCAAAATTAGGTGTTTGAACCAGAACAGTGCTATTTCCATGTTGATATAAAAGTGCAATTAGAGGATGGAAAGGTTCTGGATAGAACAACCAGACAGGGTTCTGAATGGAACCATTACACTGTGGAAGAGTGCTCTGTAAAACCTCTCATAGGGGGTTCTGGGTGAAACCTTTCACAGATGGTTCTTTCAAGGTAGAACTGTCTGAAAGGGTTCCAAGTGGAACTTTTATGAAAGGTTTTACCAGGAACCAAAAATGGTTCTCCTAGGGGGAGAAGAATCCTTGATCTCGTTAGCACTTCTATTTCTAAGAGTATAGTCAAAAATTATATTTTTTGACAAACAAAACTTCTTTATCAATTTAAGATAAGATAAACTTTATTGATACCTCACTGGGAAAATTCACACATTACATCAGATCAAGAGTCAAACAGAGGTAAAAAAAAAAAAAGTGAAAAGTAAAATTACAAATAAAATATCTTCTCAGTCTATCTGATGTAAATTCACTCTGATGGGAAAGTAGTTCAGCAATTAGCACCAGTTGTTTTCATTATTTTCCATAATCAAATCACCTAAAACAATTACACCTATGACAATTACATGTCTGCCTGCTGTTACTGAGGAGTTACAGTTACCAGCTGCTGCCTAAATGCTGAACAAGTATCGGCAACCTCAGGAAAGATTAAATCGAAAGCAACTGGAAGACGTTTCGCCTCTCATCCAAGAAGCTTCATCAGTTCATGCCTGTCAGACTAGTCTGAGCTAGTCTGACAGACAGACTAGCTCAGACTCAGATCTCAGACTAGCTCAGACTCGTCTGACAGGCATGAACTGATGAAGCTTCTTGGATGAGAGGCGAAACGTCTTCAAAAAAAAAAAAAAGACTTTTAAACAAGTCCAGTTGCTTTCGATTTAATCTTTCCTGAGATTACAATGATCTGGACGAATGAGAACATTCACGGACAAGTATCGGCGAGCATGCACCGATTCAGTACCACATAATTTATTCAACTATGAAATGGGACCCTGCTACATCATAGCCGTGTCTCATATGACATTTTCCCTCCCAGAATGATGACATCATGTTCTATGGCAGTGGTTCCCATACTTATTCTAACATGGCCCTCTTCAGAAGCCTGAGAAAGGTTCATGGCCCCTGCCCCACAATTACTATCAATCATTAATAATGACTGGGGAAACAACTGATTAAAAAACAAAACAAAAAAAATCAGATAGGCCAACATTCAAAGTTAAGGTACCAGAATCAGTATTGGGAAGAAAAATGGTATCAGAATATCTCTAATTAGGGCTGCAACTAAGAATCTCATATCTGATTTTTTCACTTGATGACTTAAATGATTAAAATCAGTGATCAAAATTGTTGAAATCGATTATTTGACTAATTGTTTCTGCTCCATTTGGATTCTGTATATGTTGGATCTGGGATATGAGCACATTTTGGAGTCTGGACACATTTGACACTCTTGACACTTGACGATCAGTCCTCATGAAGCTTCGGCATGAAAGTATCAGGACTCAGTCTGTTGTTCTTCAGCGCAGCAGCAGTCGAACTGGAGGTGACACAATTATTTGACACATTTAATATGTGAAACTCTGAACGAATCTAAAAAGACCTCCTATAAACTGAAACTTTTTTGTCGGAGCTCAAAGATATAAATGGAAGTGTACATAATCAAAAAATAGCATACATGCACAAGGGTTCAGGGTTTTTTTTTTTTTTTAGTGTGATCATTTACAACCGAGGGGTGTTTTCTTCCCCTGTGAGAGCCTTCCTCTGTGGGACTCGTACTATTCCAGGCTGAGTAGGAGGGGAGCAGAGTCAGAGGAGACTCTTGAATCGATCGGCCTACTTTTATTTCCTGCACCAAACAAGAGCCAGGAGAGCCTGACTGTATACATGTGTGTGTCGTGTTGTGCATTCAGATTCGGTTCTTATTGTCTAACAGAGAGGTAATGCCATTAAAATAATCCCTAAATCCTTCCTCTGCCTCTGTTTATGCCAACCATAACCTCTGACATCAGAAACCATCATCACCGCTGTGAAAGCAAACCATAAAAAGGATTGCAGCGGAGAGCCATGTTTTCATTGTTTGCCCTTTCAAACGCAGGTGGAGAAGTGAATAACCTTACTCTGAATAATGACGATGACTGTTTGTTAGCAGCATCACACAACTGTGCAGTAGGATTGAGTCACTGTCAGGGCTGTTGCATCAGGCCGATGTCTCCTGGTTCTGTTTGTCTGCCAGGATTTCAACTTGAGCTCACGCTGTTTGTCCTGTGCATTACAGTGACTCCTTAAAATGACTCCCCCGGCAAAAAACTGACAACAGTCAACAATCAGCTGTCCTCACATGACAGTGTGAGCAAAATACAGGCTAAAAGTTACCTTTAAAGGTAATTTCAGTGTGTCTGTATATGTATTTTTGAACAAAAAGTTGCCCAAAATCCAGCACAGATATGAGCAAAGTGACTTTTGTACTCAGTCATTCAAATTTAGATGAACATGTTGCGAGGTTACCAGGCAGATTTTGCTCTGCTCTGAGTCAGCATCGTATCATTCGTCTCATTTGGAGCCATTTTGCATGGCTACACCCCGGCAGGCTCCCTGTGGGGGCTCAGCGAGGAAGGCAGTTGGACAGGCGGAGCCTTCTCCTTGTCGGATGGCAGGATGCTGGCAGCGTGTAAGCCACTGGGTGGATCCTCTTAGCTCACGCTCTCTGTTGTCACCTGTCCCCCCGTTGGTCACTGGTCTTAATGGAAGATCAGGCCTCACCAGTTTCGTCCGAGGCAGATGCCCTTTTTCTTTTAGCTGTCCAGTGGCACAGTTATGAAAGAGCATACAATTTTTTTTTTAATATAAGAGAAGTAAGACTACACAGCGGAGATCAGGGCTGAACAATTAATAGAAATTTTATAAAATTGCAATAAAGCCCACTGTAATTTTCAAATCACAGGAAGCACATTACTTGTTAAAGGTGAGATGTTTGTCAAAATACCATTTTAAATTAAATATGTTCATGCTGCAGAGATCCCCACTAAAAATGTGTTACTCCATTCATTCTCAATTGCTCTATCATTTAAAAATAATCAGAATCAGATATTTTTTCAAAGTTGTCCAGCTTTAGTGGAGAAACATTAGTATAACAAATATTTGGTGAGATTTTTATCATTTAGGGAGTCAGTCTCAGTAGGTACAAAGTTGCTGTTTTCTTTTTCAGGGTCGCTATAGCTCCTTAAAAGGTCTTGAAATGTGTTAAATTCACATTTAGTGACATAAGGGCTTAAGGTATTAAATAGATTCTGTTTGGGAAGATCTTAAATATTTCTGTGCTTGAATGCTGTAATGGAGGTCTGAACTGGTCTGAAATGCACTCCAGGTGCGAGAGTTGAATTCAAATGCCTCTGTTATCCTGTTACAGTCCTATAGGGTTTTGCTAATAAATGTTTTTGGACAAACATTCTTTAACTCAATCGGTTATTGTCATTTTGCGTCGCTCTAGTTTTATTGCAAAAGCGGACTTAAATTTAAATAAATGGTGCATTAAAAAGTGTCATTTTAACTTGCTGATTAGAGCCTGACTGATACGGGATTTTTGAGACCGACACTGATTTTAAAGGGGAAAAATTCACAGATTACCAATATTAGTTAGATTAGTTAGTTAGTTAGTTAGTTAGTTAGTTAGTTAGTTAGTTAGAATACTTTATTAATCCCAGAAGGGCAATTCAGTTTGCAATCAACCTGTCCAGATAGTGCAATATGGTGGCTGGTATAGTGAACTTTAGTGCTGGAATGGAAACATACCTTTTCAAGGTGGATTATGCAAAGATACTCATAAGGCTCCTTTTTTGGTTTTGGTTAAATATTCTTAAACATATTAAATGATGGTCAATTGTCAATCACATTTAGAAATTTGCTTTAAGATAATAAACAATAAATGAAAAAATAAAGAGCTAAATAAACATCAGCACTGCTCAGTATCAGTTATTTGCAGAATATTTTAATATAGCCAGTCCATTAGGGGCAGGTTGTAAAACAAGAAGCATAGCGTCTCAGGATTTACACTCAACAGGGAGCTTCTCTCATCCTAATAAATGTTCCCTTTTGTGCTAATTCAGAATCACCCCATTCATTGTTTTCTGCATTATATGTTTTGTAAGAAAAGTTTTTCGCATCGTTTCATATCAGAAAACATATATGCCAATTCTTGCCCATATCAGGCCCATATCAGCCAACTGATCTTTTGGTCGGGGTGTATTGCTGATACATGTAGACGCCCAGTTTTTGAAATGTTCCTGAGTGGTTTTGCAACACCGACTGTCTGCACAAAACAATTATGTTCAATTTTTAAACACACACAAAGGAATAATAGTCTTTAATATTTCTCACAAAATCCATCAGCTGTGTGAGTGTGAACTCAAGGATGAACAAAGAAATAGGTGTTTCAAGTACAAAGACCATAATCGTTATTGATGAATGATGTTTTAGACCTAGTTAAATAAATGATCTGGCATTAGTTTGGATGATTATTTTACTTTCTACGAGGAAGAGAAAGAGAAAGAGAAAGAATAAGAAATCAAGCCAGGGCTTTCTAACAACAAAACCCTGATGTAATCGTCCCAAAATATGTGGAAGCTGCTGCCTTCATGAGACATATTTATGTAAGCATCTGCTGTGAATACTAGCGCTTATAACTGTTATATTTGGACAACCCACGTTTGTAAAAATCCCCACAATGTATGCACCATGTTTGCATGTTGTAAAATAAAATCCACTGGAGCTTATTGTCCTTAATCACAATGTCCCTCTCAGTTATGTCATACATACATTAAACCATTAAGCGGTGCAGCAGCGGCTCCTTCTCATTGTTCTCGTTGCTATTACAGGAGAAGTGCACTCGAGGGTATTCAGAGCCACTGAAAGCAGACCAGGACCGACCATTCACGCTCGCACCACGTCACTTCATCCCTTATATTTGGCAGATAGAGATCAAAAAGGCAGAAAACATCCCACGCTGAGAGAGGAGAGTTAAAATACGCTCCTGAAGACATTCTCTTTTCAGGCGATAACGTATGAAATATTAGAGAAATATTAGAGAGTATCTGTTTTAGACTGAAGGGCGTCTTTGTTTTGTCACAATTGTGAGGAGGAAGTTACAACCTCAACTGTTTCATTTACATGCTAAAGGAAGCGCTAATGAAGAAGTGAGAGGGGAGAGCAGATACCTTTCAGTCCTGTACTGTCGGTCTGCACTCTTAGAAATAAAGGTGCTAACTAGAACTGTTGTCCCCTTTTTGGTTCCTGGTAGAACCTTTTATAAAGGTATCACTTGGAACCCATTCAGATAGTTCTACTTAGAACACAACATAAAGGGTTAAACCTAGAATCATCTGTGAAAGGTTACACCCAAGTCCAAGTGTTTTATCTTGAGCCCATCAAGGGCGTTCCACTGAGAACCCCTTTAATATTATGGTTCAGACAACCCTTGACAAAAGAGTTCATCAAGGAATTCAGCTACCCTCTTAGGGGCTCTGACAAAAAATCTGTCCACCCTCTAAGGGTGCTAACAAGAACCCACCCTGGGGGTTCTACCAAGAACCCTTCTATGCTCTGATGTTTTCATCTAGAACCTTTCCAGGGGGTTCTACAGAGAATTCCCCTATATTCCAAGAGTTTCATTGAGAACCCACCCATGGTGTTCTCCTTAGAGCCCCTTTGTATCCCAAGGGTTTTATCTAGCACCCATCCTTCCAGGGGGTTCTATGAAGAATCCTTTTATAGTCCAAGTTTTTTATCTAGAACCCAACCAGGAGATTCTACTGAGAACCCCTTTATATTCAAAGTGTTTTATCTTGTACCCACAAACCCTGGGGTCTTCTATCAAGAAACCTTTTTTTATTCCAAAGGCTTTTTTTAATCTAAAATACATCCTGAGGGTTCTACCTAGAACTCATTTATATTGTGGTACAAAGAACCCTTGACAAACCCATTCTTCCCAGAAGTGTTTTTTGGATGAGAAGGGTTCTAAATGGAACCCTTAGTCTTACAAAAAAAAACAACCTTGACAAAGCCATTCTTCAAAAAAGGGTAGAACCTCAGCCCTTCAGGTAGAACCCTTATTTCTAAGAGTGTGCTCTTACAAGCAGACACCACACACCAGAAACTGACTGAGAGATGTGACCTCAATGGCTTCAGAGGGACGAGGGCCGGAGGGGAGACGAGGAGAGAGGTGTCTCACATTTGCTTTGAAATTAAGTCCTGCCACACTTCTCTTATTCTTGGTCATTTTAATTAATATGACACAAATATGTGCCTCGCAGTCACAGCACTTATGTGTCAATTTTATACCTTTATAGTGAAGAAAAAATAGCAGCGGAAATAATAACATTGGCTCGAGGCAGAGACTGATAAACTTAACAACTGAGCGGGTTCTGTCTGTAATGGCTCAGTGAATCATCCCATGCAAGCATTAGTGCACACTAGTAATTCACACGATGCATAGCAGCGTCCTGCTGACGCATGTGATGTGCTCTCATAAAGCCACAGACCTACACAACCTGTTCCTTCTCATGACCATAGCCCACCCCCCCATAGCATCACAGATATGCTCCAGTCGCTGTCTGCATCAGCGTATTTAGCATATTGGTGCACGAGTTGCTTGTTTTTATGTAGGTCAGAAGGTGCAGAGCTGTTGGTGTAAATGACACAAGGCCACCAGGCAAGACAGAGGCTGCAAACTTCAGCAGGTGCTTGTCTGTGATGTGAAAACGAGGAGTGAGCTCCATTACGTAGTGTGTTAAAAAGATATTTTTTTTCTATTTGACAATTAGGATTTTTTGAAATTTTATTATTTGTAACTAGCAACACTTGCTTTAAGGTAAAGGTGCAGGTTTTCATGCAGCTGCTTAGTTTTATAGGTACTAGATTCAACATTGTATCACTACTGCCTGTCTCATTTTATAATTTATTGCAAATAAATGCGTATAGTCATTTACACTTGCCTATATATATTAATATTTATACTCACAGGCCACTTCAGTAGGTACACTTGTACAATGTAATGTGATCCAATACAACAGCTCTGACGTAGATTCTACTTTTACGAAGCGTTGTCAATATTTAACACTGTCAGAAAGGTAATTGTGTCTGAAATCATATCTCTCATTACTACTGCCTACTCACTATCTAGATATGTCAGTGTAGTGGACGATATAGTGAAGAAAAGCACTTTCAAGCACTCTGCTCACTGCCATTGTTTTTCCTTTAGGGCCATACATGATGGTATATAGTGCTGCTTGGTTAGAGACTGCTGGTTGAACACTACTCAACCATAAAGGGTGTAATGATTCTCACTGTACATTCAGACGCCACTACAAAATCGCAGACTCACTATGTAGTGGACTATAGGGATTAGCAAATGACGGACATAGCAATAATCACATCCTAAGTTAGGTAATGATAACAAAAGCTAACTATTGAGCTGATATACATCAATAGTTAGTTAGCTAGTTACATTTGATAGCTAATGTCAGCACAGCACGAGCTAACTAGCTAGCTAATCTACATGAATCAATCAGGTAGGTTTAACTGTGGGCACTCCTCCCAAAACTCCCAAAATGCTAGAAAATCTAAACCAGATGTTAGCTAGCTACCTAATGTTTTGCTAACATTAGCTAACTTAAGATGCAACTCTATGTATCTCACTTTTACAGGTCCCCAAGCACCATCTTTTAACCATCTCCAAAGTTTGGTTTTCTTTTCAATATACAGAAGTCTAGCAAAAAGGGGCAGGACTTAGGAAAGGTGGTGGCGTTATACTGGAGTGCATTATATTGAAATGTGTATATGTAAAACATATGTGGAACTTCTCATTATAATGCAGTCAAATTCAACACAAACTACATGCTCTAAACTACCAAACTACATGTATTTATTATTTATTATACTGTGCCACATACAAAAACAATAAATAGACACGATAGGAAAGAAAAATAAATATACCACACACAAAAAACAAACAAACAAGCAAAAAAAAAAAAACAGTCACCACGTACAGACTCACTGAAGGGAGACTTTCCCAATGCCTGCACTTGTGAAAGTCAACAAGAGTAAACATTTTATTTCTCTGAATAATGATAGCAATTTGTGTTCTTTAAGATCATAATGGACATAGGCTGAACCAGCATGCAAGTGTGATGGCAGCCATTTGTAAGTGGCCTCTCCCACTGCAGCACCCTCAAATCATAAGAAACACTTATTTAGAGTAACTGCAGACAGCTTTCGGAGATTTGCTCCCATAAACAAAAGATTTCCAGCTGAGAAATGGGGATAAGTGTGGGTACTGTCGGGGCTGTAGCCATTTCATGGGCACTCAGCTGCATTTCAGCAGACAATAGGGACAGTGAGGAAGCGGAGGAGGTCAGCGTCTCTTCCTCTGAGAGTAGACAAGGTAGGGTAACAATTCAGAGTGCTATTAAAGCAATACTGGGCAATCTCTTTCCTCTGCCTCAGAGCTGGCTACACTGATGACGGAGGAGTAACAGTGAACTGGATCTCAACATAATAGATACAGTCATGAAGCTGAGGGTCAGTTCCTTTCCCTCACACGCCCACACACACACACACACACACACACACACACACACACACACACACATGGCGGTCAGAGAAGGACAGCTGCTCTTCCTGTCACTGTGTGCCACATGTATAAAGCTTTCATAGAGTCAGCAGAGGCACACAAAGACACACACATGCACTCAAGCCATCTTACATTCAGGCCTTAAATCTCTCTCCGCCTGTCCCTCCGTCACACACACATGGTCTGCCACAAGGTGTATTTTCAGATACACAGGAAGTGGCAGCGCTCTGCCAGCACACAGTGTCGATGTCATGGCAAATAACATGTCAAACAATAGCGAGAGTTAGGTGCTTTCTTTCTCTGTGGCAGAGCAGCACGTAGGTTATGTTCCAAACAATGGTGCTTAAATTTGTATTTTGAGAGTGCATCAGTTTTAGGGTGTGCTATTTATTACAAGAGGAAGTGAGGTTTTAATATGGACAATGCTATAGAAGGACCTCTTTTGAGCATACTTCCTCTTTGCATTTACTAAAAGGGGAGGTTCACTGATTATGCATCCGCCATGAGTAAAAAATAATTCTAAACAATTTCTAGATGCACTGTTTCAGCACTGTAAAAAAAATCATACAGAACTGTTGCGTAATCAACTAATCTTATCTCATTAACTTAATGTTAGTATACAAGTTTAATCTATGCAAATGAATTTAACTTGTTTATAATTTATTCCAAATAAATGCATCGTGTTGATTTGCACATTCTTATACATGACAATATTTACACTCGCTGGCCACTTCATGAGGTTGTACAGTCTACTGTGATCCAATAAAACAGCTCTGCTATAATGCTTTTATAAAGTTGTAATTTTTCAGTATGTGTTAAAAGTGCCAGAAAGGTAATTTTACTACTTTATGTTTATAATTGCCCCTCTCTAGGTCCCCTTTTGACTCTTTGCTCCTCTCCTGTTTCCTGTACTTAGATATGCTATGTCCTCGCTTGGAGGACCTATAAAAGCAACATATATAGGCTACTCCTCTTAAGGTAGCTCATGTTTGTGAAATGTTAGCTAACTAGCTATATATATATAATATAATATACAGTATATATAAAAGTTAAAACAAATACTGTAGTTTATTTTTAAATGTTAAATTTCTTGCACCGACTCCTAGTTGGCCATTGACAATGTCTGACTTCTACATTTCAGCAGCTTATGTTTTTAGTGCAACCACATCTGCTTACAAAAACAGCCAAAAAAAGAAATGAAACTAGACGTGACGCCTCTGAAGTCACACATTAGATGACCTCAACCATGTTAGTTTACTGTAAGTTGTGACGCACGTGCATGAACGGACGCAGAATTAAATCATAACAAAACAGCTCTGGTTTGTGTGTGTCTGCGTGTGAACCCCCAATGGTTTCCAGAGTGGACAAGGGAGCGACCAACCAATGAATAATTAACATGTTGGTAACCCTCGCCCCCTTTTGCCCAGCCTCATTAATAATTTATTAGGCAGAAGACTTATTTTCAATTTTTGAAGGACAGGTTTATAGGAGGCCAGCTCTCCTTGAAATTAAAGGTATTTGATTGTGTTGAGATGAAGCTGTATCCTTCTGTACAGCCTAGAGGGAGGCTTGACCTCCACATATTGTACATCCATAACAACAGCGCTATACAGCAGAGCTGATGCAGACAAAGACAGCATTTTACTGACTCTTTAGAGGCATTTAACATTTCCATTAGCTGAAATATTTTCCTCTTCAGACTTTATGGAGCTAATCATGTCTCTTCTTTGAAATAAGACATGTCGATATCAGTGAAACAGAAGAAGACGTGCTGTTATGCTAAAACTGAAAGGTCCAATTAGCAACAATATGCTGTAACACATCTGACAAGAATAAAATACAAGAGCACAGGTGCAAGGATCTATATTGTGATGCTCCAGCTGTCATATGTGAAGGAAATAATGACTTCTTCAAATGATGTAACTGCACTTCTGTTGCTGTATGTGTCAGCATCACCTTGACATATTGTGAAAACATCATTAGAGCAAGAATTCAGTCAAATTCACTCTAATAGCGATGACGCATGTGTTATATTTAAGGCACAGATGTGTGGAGAATTGCTTGTGCAACAGAGAAATCAATGGTTATCTATGACAGGATCAAAGTGTAGGCTATAGTCATATTTATTGGCAAGAGTGCCAGTCTGAGTCAAAGCAAAATATCACTTACAATAATGGCTGAAATCTTCTGATATTCTTCAAAAACCTGCTCTTTTTCCTGCCACCTTGACAGCTCCCCTCTTTTTGAAATCGGCCCATTGAGCACCAGGTGCTGGTGATGCAGTCGGCGTTATGTGTCTCTGGAGACCAATAGCTCAGACTGACGTTTGCAAACAGTTTGAATGAAAAAGAGAGATAAAACACATTACAAAAAAGAGAGTGCTGCAGTACCCTCCACTTAGCAGCCTCTGGACTTGGCCCAGTTCACTGTCCGCAGTGTGGTGAAGGGGAGGGGAGGAGGGGGGGATTGATGATGCCTACAGCAAGTGTTGGGCATTAGAATGAACTCATTTTCTGAATCAGATCCAGCCACATTAATGCACATTTACCTTATTAAAAGGATTGCAGTTCACTGTCACATATTCTGCAGCAAAGCAGGGATGCAACCTGATCTCAGATGTAACAGGGTTGTATGGGATCAATAATGAGAGTGAGACTGTGCCAGGCTTTAAATTTCCCAAAATCAATCACTATTAGGAGTTGATTTAGACCTTGTGGTTAAAGAATCGGCAAGGCAGCTTTTAACTATAAGGATCGACAGTGACACTACAGCAGCTGACCTGGAGACTGTGAAGCTGTTTACTCGCCTGGTTAAAGGCATAGTTCAGATTATTTGACGTAGGGTTGTATGAGGTTCTTATTGAGAGTCAGTGTATTACCTACAGTAGATATGTTTTGCCTATGGAGTTTGGTTGCTTTAGAGTAAATTCTATTTAACTCAAACAACAGCAAAGTGAGGGCTAAGTGAAGTAAAAATATTCTAAATATAGAGCGCCCTTAAACTGATTTTTTTAGGTGGACATTTTTTAAGTAGCTAAAATATGTTTTTCTGCTGACCCTGTGCACAGCAGTAAATAGCTTAGCTTCCGTGCTGGTTCTCCTGTCGGCTTCTTCAAACTTGGTGCGTGCTGACCGCCATCTACTGTAGGTAATACACTAACTATTGATAAGTACCTCATACAGCCCCACTTGAAATAATCTGTCCCTTTAAACATTCACTGATCTGCAGTAACAAGTAACATTCATGTTGTGGTATCAGTGGCGGTTTCTCCATCTTTATGTATCATTTTAACATCACATGTCAAAACAGTCTGCTTGCCTAATATGTGGAGGCATGCGGTGTATTTCACAACTTCAGTCTTCAATTTTGACAGAAAGACAACAAGCACGACATCAAGCTGAAAGTCTAAACAGTCGCTACAAGTGATGTGATAGAGTTGATAAGGCTGCAGTGAGAGCACAACTTTTGTCACTGATTACATCTAATTGCTGCTAAGCTGTTAAGCCGATTTCCACAGCTTCACCTGAGGAGAAAACAGATCAAATATCAATCGTCTGTATCACGTCACAATCTTTCTTTTACCATTAAATACTTCAGCATGGTCACAACATCAGCCTTGGTTATCATAAAAGCGCATGAGTTTTAGCTGACCTCATTTACTGGCAGACAGCTGCTCATTCACGCTGCAGTGTGGCCATAGGTGTGGAAGTGTTGAGTAGAAATGATGACGACACCCATCCTCTCAGGGTTCAAAAGTCAGTCATCTCTTCCTGTTTCACAGGACACAGACTTGCTCGAGCCGGTGCAAAATAAGTCAAGCAAGCATGACTTCCCCAAAACGGTGTATGTTTAATACCACAGGCCTCTGACTTCAGTTTGTGTCCTCACAGTGTACACCAGAGGCCCATTAACCTTGTCCTGGACTTAACGTGGAAGTGTACCTCATTTACTGTCATCAGTTAATCCAAACATATCACCTTGGGCAGTACTGGTCCTTCAAAGTGAATCTGTGACTTCCTAACCTGCAGACCTGGTTTTTAAAAAAAAAAAAAAAAAGCTATTACAAATGAACATTCCCTAGGTCACTATTCACTATTCATATCCTAACATAAGATAGGAAATGTGTATTACTCAAGCATCCTAACTTCCCAAAATCTTAAATAAACTCTCAAAAGTTTAGGATAACTGTTAAGCTGCCCTACTTTCACTTTTCCACCTGTAGTAGTAGCTAACGTACTAATGAGGTAATGATAGCTAATGGTACGGTTAGCTAACAGTAGTTAGTGGCAGTGTTGGCTTACTGGTTCAATTCTTACAGCCGCTCTTTTATTGCTTTGTCAAAATGGACAGTGGATATGTGGGGACTGTCTCTGCCATTTAACCCTCTCGTTTTCTTTTATCTCCCATTGTTATAAATTTATCAAAAAGAACATCTTTAGATGTTACCAAAACCTCTAACTCATATGTCTTAAAGTTAATTGTCATTGATTTTGCTCCATTTGTTTGTATGTTTCAATGTATGTTTCACTATGTTCCAACTATAAAAAACAACAACGGTTACAAAGTTGTTTAGCTGATTAGCTTAAGCTATTGTTTGGGGTATTGTGATCTGAGATAACATAGGATGAAGCAAGATAAGATGCAATTGCGAAAGTTAAGTTTCTTCTGCATTACCGAATTGGGAAAAATCCTATCTTAGACATTTCCTATGTTAAGACTTAAAGCTATAATATATGTAATATTTCTGCATTGAAATGTCTAAAAGTGGAAGATATACTGTATGTTATATATTGTGTTCTTACACGATCTCAAATGTTTCCAAAAATGTTCAAATGCCTGAGAAATCCATGATTTATGTTTCTTTTTAGCTGCTGCTAGCGAGCTGCTAGTTGCTATAACATGATTATACATAATGTTAATAAAACTTTAATATTACCTCGTCCATGAACATGATTTCTTACTGAGCCATGTCAGATAGATTTTCGTCAGCTGTTGTGGTTGTTATGTAATAATGAAGATAACAACTCCCATAATCCCACACTGATTCACAATGTCATCAAGCTACATCTTTTGTTATTGTTTAAATGTGAGAGAGACCCATATGGAATAATTTACATATAGTTCATTTAAGATAGGAAGTTTCTGTATTGTACAGTAGAGAAAACAGCAGATCAAATGATGCTGCTCCACAGTGTAATTTCACATTTCCCTTTTCTGCTCTGAGGGTTTCAGGCTGACGTGACTGTGTCATCACTTCTGATGGACACAGGAGCTCAGCACACAAAGAAATTGATTTTTCAGCACTAAAATAAAGCCTAGTTTATCTAGAGCATGTGCACACTATACTGCGTTCATTACTGTCCACTGGCTGCTAACACAGTTTTAAGCTCTGAGACGCAGGATTAAACACTGCTGTCTACATGCATTATTGAGTTTGTCGGAGAGCGAGGCCGGCTCTGGTACCGTGAGGAGATCTGCGGAGGGCAGCATCCTCCCTGTGTTGTTAGTGAACGCACAAAAAAAAATAAATAAATAAAATAAAATCCTGGAGAGTGTCTCTGCCGCATGTCTGGGTTGTCCCTCCTGGACTGATCCTGTGGCAGAGGAGAGAAACAAAGACACTGTTTTATTCTGTTTATTATTTAAATGACACAGTGCTCGAATAGCACTGCATAGACCACACTGTCTGTAAACTATAGAGAATACAGCTGTTTTTATTAAATAATCTGACCATATGAATACATGTCAGAGTTATGATCCATGACTGGACTCATTTGGTGAATCAACTTCAGTTAGTGTGGATGACAGGTCATGAATGACTAAGTAAGGTCACAGCTGACATGGAAATACTAGTGAAGTGTATAAAGGTACAAAGTACACAGTAGATTTACTTATTACACAACAGATTTGTAGAGCAAGATTTGGTTGTAGTTCCCTTTTTGCTACTCACAAAAAACTATGTTGACATTATATATAGTAGTGAATAAATAAGGAAAAAACAAACTATTTTGCATGATGAAGTGATGAATGTATTTATTAAGCAATCTGAGAGCCTGAGGAAAAGAGCTGCTCTGTAATCTGGTCGTGCAGCAGTGGACACTTCTGTATGTCTTGCCAGACGGCAGCAGGGTGACCAGGCTGTGGCTAACAAGCCAACTTTCTTGTATGTGCATATTAAGTTACCAAAATCAGAAAAAGGACAGAAATAGAGTTTTTTACACGATCAGTTTTCAGCCATGCTAACAGCTCTGTGAAGTTTTTTTTTAAATCCAGAGCTGTGCTTTTATCTAAATGCTAACATGTTTACAATGAAAATGCTAACAAGCTGATATGACGCAGGTGTAATGTTTACCACGTTTAACATTGAAGTTCTGCAGAGTTGCATGCTAACAGACACTAGTTATACTAACATTGCTATCCCTAGCTACTGATGGAGTGCCATGTTATTGTTTCATGTTTACTTTTTAGGTTAGGCATTTTAGGCATCCAACAGCCACCTGGATTGTTAAAAGTAGCCTACAATTGTATTTTCTTTCTGTATTGCTAATTTTATATTTTCCTACTGTCTTCTTTGTACCCATATAGATCTATGGATAGCTCACAATATCTATACTGAAATTTGATTGCCAAAAATAATGTTGAAATTATATACAGTAGATTGGTTGCATAAATAAATAAATAAATAAAAACAAATTATTTCGATTGGTGGCGTGCTGAGAATGTATTAAACAGTCTCACAGCCTGAGGAAAGAAACCTATATCACAAATGCTCAGTAGATGGGTACCAATAATCTTCTGGGCAGCTTGAATCACCTGCTGCAGAGTCTTCCTCTCCCAGGCCGTGCAAAACAACCACATCATGGTGATTTATTTCATACCAAAAAGTCAGAAAATCAAATTCTGTGTAGTTCCTCCTCAAAGCCATTTAATACAAAGTGTTCAAGTGGTTCCTGCTAACCAGCCCGATGAGGGGTCAAGTTTCTGTTGATGTGGTGGCACAGTTGTGGCTCACAGAGCATCAGGGGTCATGTACGGTTTCCATCAACTGCTGCACTGACTGACATTGAGAAATATCTGTGGACGTGGGCGAGTGCATGCAACTGTAACGATATGGAGCATTTGTTTCTTTGCACAGGAGAAAAGAACGTAAGTTGCTACCTGTTATCTGATCACAATTAAATTGCTGTGGCCTACTGTTTGGTGCATTTGCATTAAGAAAAAGTTTCAAAATGATGCAACTACACCATAAAGACAGTGTAAATCTTATTTAGTTACAGTTTTTTTTTCCAGCTGTATTCATAGAAGATATACTGGAAACAGCATCATCAGGCCAAAAGCCATGCACATTTACAATCATAGTACAATCAGCTGTATTGAAAGCTTTTGAAAAAAGAGCTTCCCGTTGCTGTTTATTGTCTCAAGCCTGCATAATATCTTTAAGTTCTTTTTTATAGCCACTCAGTGAGTTCTGCTATTACAGAATGATCCATTTATGATTATATTAGGTTTTGGTTTAAGCCAGACTGATATAGACTGCTCAGGGAGAAATATCCTGGGAAAACATTAAGCTGGTTATTAATCATTTATGTGTTTTTCTGGGGTAGCAGTTTTTTGGATCAAGAGGCAGTTGTTTAAATGACAAAGCTTCACTGCTTTTGTGTTGGGAGGATGTACAATGACATTTAAATTGTCAGGCCAATACATGCAGCTGGAAATGTATTGAAAATACAAAGAATTGGTTGCTAAATGCAGTAAATTGAGCAGAAACTTGAGGGGGGAGGGACGATAGACTTCAGTTCCTCTTCTCTTTGTACTTCTACGCAAGGTATATCACACACTTCTCTATAGTGGTAACGCAGAGGACAAGTCACTGTCACTGTGTGTGTATTATAATTTTTCACTAATGTGGACTAGTACAGAGTTGATGGAAGACATCAGATATCAGTAATGGTAAGAAAATGTCTGACTTTGCTTTTAAAACATTTGGCTCCTTTCCACCAGTTACAATTTTCTTTTCCTGTACTTGATTCTGATTCAAAGGGAATGTGATTAGCCTTACACAACAGTAAACATAGATGAAAAATAACTTAATTAACACCGTAATAGATAGATGCTGAAATCAGATAGATAATGTGGATGTGAATCGTGCAAATAACTTGATGTTTCAAGTTCTGAATGGTTCCATGGTTTTGAACATTTCAGATATCTCAAGTATGAGGTTTTGAGAGAGCCAAAACACTTTTTTCACAGCAGCTATTTTGCCATGAAATAGTAGTGTAAACACAGGTGTAACCAATGATACTAATTAAAATTCTGTTATATTCAGATCAAACAGAGGCAGGATGCTGCTTTTGTGCATGTTGCTACACTGACTACACTTAATGGAGAGGGACTTTAATTAGTTTCATTGGTAACAGCTGTTTTTACCCTACTAATTCATATCAATATGGCTGCCATCAAAAGGGTCTATGACCAGATTCCTGCATTGAAAACCAGAATAAAAGTCGCTGTAAATCATATCAGAAAATCAAACTTTACAGTACCATGGTGACACTACAGTGGTTCAACAGCCCCCTGCGTTGGCCAAACCAAGCACAGCGTGATTGAGACAAACCAGAAAGCTTTACTACCCACTCTTTCCTGCCATGTAAGATATTATTTCACTTTGCTGTCTGTTTTTAATGTGCAGTAAAAAGTGTTAAATAAACCACGTTCCCAAAATCACAAAAAGGATGAAAGAAGGTGTTCATGAGTGGCTAGCAGCTCTGTGAAGTTATTAGGCACAGCCGTGTTTTTAGTTGAATGCTAACATTGACGTGCTAACATGCATAAACTAGCTAGAGTTAGACTCTTTGGCATCTCTATAGAGCTTTGCTGCTTGTATGACTTAAAAACACTCGCTAATGTTTTTCCCAGAGGAGTGCCACCTTTACCTTTTCTCATTTTATTGATTTTGTACATGTTTTATGTTTTAGGCTAAACATTCAGCTTGATTGTGAGAAGTGAGATTGTATTTTCTTTCTCTACAGTTAATTTTCTATTTGCCCACCTTCTTCCTGTAGCAAACCCATATAGCTCTATGGATAGAGCATCAGTACAGCATCTACTACTGAAATCTGAATAAACTTAAGATTGTTCAGTTGGTTCAGTTAGCCATCATCTTTGTGTTTTTAAAGCAAGCAGTTAAATCATGACAGGATAATTTTCCCGCCTCATTAGTCTTGCTGCCTTGTTGTTGTAGTTTGCTGAGAAATATGACCAGAGTCGCTGACACAAACATCATCAGTCATGGGCTCATTTGACTAAAGTGAAGCCATTTCACCTCCTGAGTAAACAGGGTTAGTATAAAGCATCGGTGGACTGGATGCTACATTGAAAACGGGTGGCACAAGGCTGGTTGCTATGGAAACAAGGACTGATTCATGGGTTGGGGGTCTGAAGAAGCTCAGGAATATGTGGTTTGTACAAAGGTGGTG
Source organism: Lutjanus campechanus (assembly GCA_027495735.1). Lineage (NCBI taxonomy): Eukaryota > Metazoa > Chordata > Actinopteri > Lutjaniformes > Lutjanidae > Lutjanus > Lutjanus campechanus. Next base: position 24,372 of record JAJHUR010093283.1, read on the forward strand.
AGTGATAAGTGTCCAAGTTCAGCCCGCGCTCTGTGTTGGTGGAGAGCAGGAGTGTTTCTGGCAGATCCTGGAAGTTCAGTGTGTTGTTGGAACAACATGAAGGCAATCTGTGATTTTTATTTTTTTTTAAAAAAAAGAAGAACCTGCTGCCAATAATCTAAACTCCCACTTTGAGACAGCGGAGAAAATGGATTACTCGCACTTTGTCAAGGCATTGTGAAACATGCAGACGATGCTGCTCCTAATGATTGCAGATAGACAAACATCATTTGTGCCCACATGGGTAATGATGTCGGAGAAGATTTGAAGGTTCCCAGAAAGAAACATGAGCAGGGTTTTAATGCCAGCAGCCCTGGCACCTTGCAGACAGTGCACAGAGGCTGCTCTATGTGAACCAGTGCTTGTGTGTCAGATGGGGAACCACACATGGCCGGAAATGTCCTAGATGGTTGGGGAGATAGAAGCTCGTACCAATCAGAGGTGATTTAAAAAAGTGTTGTGTTTTGGTTTTGGTTTTGTTTATTTTTTTTGTTGCATGTAAGTTATCTGCTCCACTTCTGCAGATAGACATGGAAGTCATTTTATAGTCCCAAAGGTACACACCACAGCCTGTTTGTAACACAAGCCATCTATATAAACATTATGCACTCATTCTATCTTCTCACCCAGTGTCAGCTGTGATAGGCTCCAGACCCCCGCGACCCTTCAAGGATAAGTGGTTATAGATAATGGAATAATGGATGGATGGACTCATTCTATCTGCATATGCACCCACACTGAGGTCATGTCCTTTGTATTGTTTCTGGAAATATGTGGAATGATTGATCTTAGACGAAATTTACATTCTAAAGTAATGATTGCGCACAAACTGCCCATGATGATTATTTTAGTCAGTAAGTGAGTCAGTAAACCTAACTCTAGTCATACAAACTAAAATAATAGGTTATTGTCTTTCTCTGTCCGAGTTACATTTCTGATATTTCAGAGAATGCTTTAAGGTGTGAAAATGACATAAAATATAATCTAACAGTTAGATTAGCATATAAAATGTGTTAAAAATTTAGATTTTCTGATACGTAGGCAAAGCTGCAATTCTAAAATCCTGACTGTGCCCCTCCATACATAAATGTGCATCCTGTGTGTTTCCAGTAATTTGAGCCCACCTTCCCAGCAGTCTCTTCTTGTATTAGCATTTAGATGTGTGTGGATTTTGAATGCTTCTTTCAACATCATTTTCATAAAATGTTCTCAAGCTCTGCTGGGGAGACTGTGAGTGCTGGGACCGTCCGTGTCAGCTTGTTTCAGAGCACTGCATGAGCAGAACCACACTGCCAATCTGTTGTTAATGTTAAATCCTCAAATTCATTGTCTGAAATGAAGATTATAGTAGTTGGTGGTGCCCTTTAAACATTTTTCCCTTTTTGAAATATTAATGAGTTATATAGCACATGTTATTGTAAAGAAAACAATTAATATATATGTAAGTTTACATTTAACAAAAGACATTAGTTCATTTGTAGTGCTCTAAACCAAAACTTGTTTGTCTGCCATGTCTGCCTCTAGCTGCATATTCAGTTAAGACCAAAACATTTATTTAGCCATTTTTTGTGGTAAAATAATCCATTCAAAAAGCTTTTTCTCAGTTACTGCTCTTGTCTTTTTAGAGCAGATGTGTCTGAAGCAGATTGCAGCATCAAACAGTCTTAAGCAGTAATATGTCACAAAGCCTAATACAAACTGTTTTTCCTCTGTCTGAGGAGCTAAATATTCCACTTTTGTATTAGAAAAACTCAAAGGTTTTTGTGATACAAAAGTGGAATATTTTGCTGATTAAATGCACACTTCCTTATAACAGTGGACATGTCCAGTGTCACCGAATGTCTTCAAGACGATACAAATGCATGTTAACACCTGGGCACACATGAGTATATCTTGAGACACCATTGAAACTACTGATAACCTCTGATTGTGACGACTCAACATCAATATCTCGTTTGCATCCTTTTAAAGGCTTTTCACCGCTAAAATGAAACTGATATATTCTCTGACTGCGAGGAAACGGAGAGAGTGTGACTGAAAGCAGGCAGGGAAGGGAAACAAAGATTTTTTTGTGACTTCCTCACTTTACTCTACAGCTTTTTTCGTGTGTGCGTGTGTGTGCGTCTCTGTGTGTGTCCATGTGATGGTGTATGTGTGAGTAGCTTTTCTGGTAGCAGCTCTGCACCACTGCACCTGCTCTTTAGGCTGCAAGCACGAGAGAGGAGATGCATGTGAAACAGCTAGACAGGAAGAAGCCTCATACCTTATTGAGTGCGACAAAAGGTTTCGGCTTGAGTTGATTGACGTCAGTTTGGTCAAAGACAGGGCACCAGTGAGAAATGATGACAGAGGCTGGCTGATCTGTACCTGAAACACAATCCACTCTGTTGGTAAGTTGCAGTCGAAAACTTGAAACGACGAATTGTGTTAAGGCTTAAAAAAAAGGGAAGCTGCTACTTCATACGTTTTAGCACAAAGCTGTTGCCTTTAAATGACTCTTAACCTCTTCAGTGACTTAATAGTTGTTTTAAACATTACACGCTAGTTATTAATAAAGTTTCTGTTGTTATTCTATTAATAGTGGTGCAAAAGTAAAGCGCACACTGTGTCTGTTTGTGTGAGAACGTATGTGCGGGTGAGAGTGAGTTTACACTTATTTCTCTTGTATGTTGGCACACTGTCAGTAAGCCAGGAAGGCCCCCTCCCCTGTGTTAATACTATTCTATTGTGAGCGTGTGCAGCGTGGATGTGGTGAGCATTTAGTCTGCTATGGAACTATTTAGGGAAACTTTGGAACGGAAAGTGTGTAAAGGAAAGAATAATAATGAAAGAAAACAGAAAACAGAGGTACAAGGCATTACTCAACAATAAAACACACGTCAGAGCTGCTTGCTGCTTTAGAGCTGGAATTCAATACTTGTTTATCAAAGCCATTCTTCTCTGCAAAGTGTTTCTGTGTACGCACTGACAAGCTGCTACAGTTGAATGTAAAGCTGCCGATTAGGATGTTGGAAAGATGAGAATGAAAAAGACATTTCTTTATCCTTTTTTCCAATAATATTTTATTGGAAGGTGTACAGAAATGTACAAATATAATAAGAGTGGAAAGGATTGTTGTCTCCTCAATTGTATTTTTCACCCTGGCCTCCACTGATATAAAAAATGTGAAAAATAAATTATAATAAATCAGACAAACATTACTTACAGTAATTATTATAGGATAAATCCAAAAATATGAAGTTAAAATAATTTGGAGAGCTTTACATCAAATACTCACCAGGAGTCAACAAGATGCCATGTGGGACAAGTAAAACACTTGGGCAAGTTTCATGCTAAGTGGCAGAAAATGCTGTTTTCAGCCTCTCAAGTATGGAGATGTCAAGCTTTCCTTCAGTTATTATCATATTAAATTGAATATCTTTGGGTCTTAGACCGACAAAATTAGACATTTTGGACTTTGACAAACTGGGATGAACATTTCTCATTATTTTCTGACATTTTATAAACGTGCAGCCCTGTGTTATATATGACAATCACATTTAGTGTGTGTTCTTATTTGATTACCTTTAATAAATAAAACAGTTGTGCAGGAGCAAATAAAAACCAAGTACATTTCTGACACTCTTGCCCAACTGGGCAAGTGGAAAAAAAAACAAAAACATTAATATTGAAACCTGCTCACAACTCGAAATAAGATGCTGTCATCTCAGTACCGGGGCTCAGGGACATTGATTACAGAGCACCATGTACAAGTTAACTATTAAAAGTCAAGTCACAGGCGGACGTTTAGCTCAGTGGGTAGAGCGTCCAACCCATGTATGGAGACTGTAGTCTTCTGCAGCGGTCGCTGGTTCGACTCACGCCTTCGACCCTCTGCTGCGTGTCATCCCCTCTCTCTCTGCCCTGTTTCCTGTCTACTCTTCGGCTCTCACTATCAATAAAGGCACAAATGACCAAAAAAATAACTTAAAAAAAAGTCAAGTCAGACAATACATTTTAGCAGTTGAGGAAAAATACATCCCATATGTTTTAAGTATATTAGTCCACACAGAACGGCATCCAGCCAAAATTAAAACATACAAATAATGCATAAAACCAGTGTGGTCTTAATCATGGGAAAACACTGTTAGTCTGTCAAAATAAGATAAAAGGGGCTGCCAGGTGGAGCCAAACGTCTGGGCTGATCGATGAATGGCAGATTTGATTTTTTTTTCCATCATGGACATCATCAGGTCCTCTAACAGGGATGATGACGACAGGGGTGCAGGGAACTTCCAAGGAAGTAAAATCCTTCTCTGTGCCAGAAAAGAACTAAAAGCAATCATATTTAGCTGATGTTAGATTTTCATCCTTACAACAGGCAGGACCTCCACTCCAAGAAAGACCAGAAACTTATCAATTTAGGACTTGATCAGAACATGTGTGTTAGTTCGGCTTGGGATCGAGCACAGTGGTTGCATTTGTCATCTGCTTCAGTGTAAAATTTTGAAAGTTTAAATTTGGAGGGATGGATTCAATGCAGAACCTTAAACTGGATACTTTCTCTTTTTATTTCTACAGGAGGCCAGTGGACCAGACCAAAAGGGAAGCAGCAGGCACTGAAAAGTGCAGACGAATGGACGCCATGTTAGAAGGGTGGATAGAGACAAAGCCTCTCCTACACGGAGGACAGAGAGTCGGGCTCCAGTGATGTTCCTCTCATATTTACAACGCACGAAGGAGCACCCCTCAACTGGAGCACCACCAAAACACATATCTGCACACCTGGATGCACCCCCACACCGAGATACAGCTGCATATTGTCCTCAATCTTCTTCATTTACACTCAAGAACTCAAAGTGTGGTACCTCAGAGAGGCATCTATGAACGCCAAAAGGTTGAGAAAGTTCGGCCATCTTAAGTGGTGTGAATGAAGACTGTATTTGCTGCTTTCACTTCATCTTTGTGCACACTTCTCCCGTTTCACACCAGCACCATAGAGACCAGGACAGAAATTTAACTGGGAGAGCAGAAAGCTCTGGAGAAAAGATTGTTGGACTGGAGTCGGTTTCTCAGGCACCATGCAGTCAGATGACCTCTTTATTCGCAAGTTCCGCCGTCAGAACATGCGGCCACCTATCAGCTTTGACCCCAAACGTGAGGCAGGTGTGGTGGAGTGGCCGCCCCGGAGGGAGGGCGATGGAGCCGATGGGGACAGCCTCACCCCGAGCCGCGTGGGGCTGAACCTGCGGTCAGTCGGCCGGGGCCACATCATGCAGAGAAGCAACAGTGATGTAACCTTGGGAGACTTGGACTCCTCTGGGAAGGCAGGGGGCAAAGCGGCTCGGGCAGTTGGTGAGAAGGTTGGTGCGGGGTCTCAGGGCGATTCGGGGGTGCTGCTTCACAGGGAATACGGCAGCCTGTCCTCACTGGAGAGACAGACTCAAGCCCAGGAGGCAAGCACAGATGACCAGGGGCCCCTGAGTCCAAACGCCCTGCGTTTCAAAGACCCTTTCCTGCTTTTAGGACTGCAGGGCAACCCACCCGAGCCTGACGGGTTCTTTCGGGGTCTGTCAGGGGACTCCCCAAAACCTGCCAAGCCGCCTAAGCCTGAAGGTCTAGGTAAGAAGTCCAAACCCGTCCCACCTCTGATCCCTCAACCAGGTCCATATGACAACGTCGGGGGCGGAGCCTGGGTGAGGAACTTTGCCCACTACGACGTCCAGAGCATCCTGTTTGACATCGCCGAAGCGGCCACAAACAGAGACAGCATTGGACGCAAAAAGAATATCACCTCAGGGGCTTCAGCGGCCTCCCAGCTGCGCCCCCTCTCCCAAACCACCTCGTCCTCACCTGCGCAGGGCGGGGGAGGCAACGGGGGGAACGCAGATGATCCCGAGCAGTCGCTGCTGCTGGACGAAGGCGATGGCAACGATAACGAGCTCCTGCTCAGCTGTCCCCACTTCCGCAACGAGACGGGGGGAGAGGAGCAGGTGGGTCTGGGTCGATCCCAGGGTAGGAGGGGACTCTGGTCGAGCCTGCGAACCCCGAACGACGCAGTGTCGGTCCTGGAGGAGCCCAGAGAGAGTAACGTCCAGCAGCAGGGCAAGAGCAACTACTTCATAGAGCATGCAGACCTGGGAGCCCATTACTATCGCAAATATTTCTACATGAAAGGTATGTGCAGAGCGAGTCAACTTTTATTTTGGCTAATGTGTGTTTATGCCCAGTCGATTGAGACAATAATATCACAGTAATAAAAATCAATTTCAGCTTAAATGGAAGTACACCGTGGAGCTGTTCAGTCATGGATTAACAATCACTTTTCAATTCTGAGCAGGTCTTTATCATTCTCATCTTATCACTGAAGGACTGTGACCAAAATTATTAGGGAGGGGTGGAGATCAGAAAAGGGGGGTTAGGTACTTTTCTTTTTCTTGAGTGGAGGGGAGGTAATCTGACTCTTTGGGAGGACAGAGAAGGCTCTTTTATAGGTCCAGTGTGTAAGATTTGTCAGCATTTATTGGCAGAACATGGCAGAAATGGAATAAAATGTTCATAACTATGTTTTCACCAGTCCACCATTGCACCGCCATGTTTCTACAGTAGCCCAGAATGGACAAACCAAATACTGGCTCTAATGGCTCATTTATTTCCAATTTACATATGAAATAGGATAAGTCTGTTCCAAACGCTGGAACTGCCTCTGCCTACATACTTCCACACATCCTTTACATTTGCATGGATGTCAGGGTGTTTTCACATTAGATATGATTGCTTCGTACTGTGCAGCCTGTAGCGTGCTCAGTTTTAAATGTAAAGATACTGATATCATATGAAACTAGAGGACCTAAGGCATCCAGTGGTACCAGCCAAATCAAGCGTGGAGGGAAGGGGGCTACATTTAGGCAAGATTAGAACTCATATGGCCATTGTAAAACAGTTCTGTTGAACTCTGACCTCAAGATATCAGAATGGAAATAGGTTCTATGGGTGCCCAAGAGTCTCCCCTTTACAGACATGCATGTAGCTTAAATTATTTTCACCTATTCTAAAATAATATATAATATTTGAATATTTTTTCTGTGTGGATTAGGGTACCACAAAGCAATTGTGCTTGATTTGCCAGCAGCAGCCCTGCGAGTAATAAAGTTGCTCTTCAGCCATATGCAAAGGACTGTCTCCATATTAGGGCGTCAGAATCAGCAGCTTGTTCCTGGTTCACTCATTTGGTGGCTATGATAATTAATTTGTTACATTTATTTAGCAAAATTATAGTGACTATATTTGATTATGTTTGCCATAAATACAGAATATTGCTTTGGTATGTTAGGGAGAGGGCATTGAAGTTCAACGGTTCAAAATATTATAAAAAATATATTAATAACTCTGGGCATGTCTTGCTTTATTGTAAAGAGAAATATAAGATTCACCTGCCCTCCTCATGCTAATAGTTTTCATTTGAGTACCATATTTTAACCCCAACACTGTCACTGTTTTTAACTCAGTGCAGCACTTCCATTATTGTTCCTCACAGTTGTATTTATGTGACTGTACTGTCATCGCAGAACACCAGAATTTCTTCGGCATGGACGATCGCCTCGGTCCAGTGGCCATCAGCTTCCGTAGAGAAGAGAAAGAAGGATCCAGCGGCGCTCAGTACAATTGCAGAATCATCTTTCGCACCACAGAGGTAAAACCTTCACTTTTCTCTCCTCTGGTTCAGTTCAGCATGTGTAAAATCGATTCGACTGGATGTGATGAATGTGAATCGTCTCTGCAGATGAAGACACTGCGAGGTTCCATCCTGGAGGAGTCAGTGCCTTCTGCTGCTCGTCACACGACCCCTCGGGGCTTGTCTCCCAAGAGGCTGCTGGAGTTCATCATGCCTGAGCTGAACCTGCACTGCCTGCGCCTGGCCTCAAACTCCCCCAAGGTCCGGGATACCCTGCTGAAGCTGGACGAGCAGGGGGTGAGTTAAGGCCACATGTGCCGACACTAAACACTGCTGCATGTGTCAGACAGACAAAAAGCTTTTCGGGACATCAGATGGTTACAAACCACAGCAAAAAGCTCTTTTTCAAAGGTCACACTGGAGTGTCTAATAACTGATGTTCTTAAGTGTACACCTACTGTCAACAGCAATCAATCAGCTGTGTTTAGATAGCAAAGTGCAGCTATTATATCTGCTCTTTATATATGACAGGCTATTCATCCCCCCAACTACTTCCACTATTTGTAGAACTGTTTGTTTACTTATTTCTTCCATGCATGTCCTTTGGTCTCAATGATACAAACTCATATTCTTGTACAATATAAACAAAACAAGACAAGACAAAAAACATATCATAACCTAAGTATCATGTATAAAAATATAATACCAATATTTTAAATAAATGAGGAAAAAGACAAATAATATGTTGAAGAATTATTAAAATGATTCAGTAATAATCATTATAAAAGGGAAATAAATAATGTTATAATAAATTAAACACTAACAGATCAGACGGTAAATGGAAGCTGATTGCAAAACAGTAATAGCAAAAACGTTTGTTGTTTTCTACTGTACAGTTTTATTGGGAGTTATTGAATTGCCATTTTCTGTTGCTTGTTTTTCCATTTCATTAATTTTATTTATAAGGACGACATGCATCAGTCAACATTTCTGTAAATGTGCCAGTGTTAGCCAGCTGGCTAATTTTCAACTGCAGTCCTTTTGGCGAGATATTTGGAAACTTATAAAATGATAAAATTCCCAGAACAGTGACAGCAGGGCACCATAAAGACAGCATCAAAACATTCACAAGACAGAACACAAGCCATGCAAAGCAACAAGAAACAGCAGAACATCAATACAATAACACAGCAACAATAAACATCAACACCATTCTGGCGCATGCAAGCAACACAAAGCAACAACACACAGCCAAGCAATGCTGACAACAATCCTTTTTATCTTTACTTTATTAAATCTCAAAGTGTCTGAGTAATTGTATACAGACTGAAATGAGTTTTAGTTTCTGTTTTGATTTTATTTTCAGTTAATACTTTAAAATATTCAACATTGTTTGTTAGGTGTTCTCAGAGCCAAAAGTGTTGCTTGTCTCACGAAATCACAAAAAATAATTTGAAAACCAAGATTAAACTAATAAATTGAAGAAAAACTAGCAAATCTTCAATGAGACACTGAGACCAAAATTATTATCAGTTATTAATTTATCTTCATTGCACAATCATTTAGCCTTCTCACATAAGCAGAATATAGGGCTGCACAATATGGGAGCAAAAAAATCATATCGCGATTATTTTGACAGATGCTGCGATTGTAATACGATTTACAATTAATGGGAATTACTATTTGTGAATCACAATTTTCATTTTCACTAAAAACAACTATTAAAATCAAGATGATGTGACATTTGTTTGGGTCTGTACCAAACTTCTTGCACCCAGAGAACAAGATTTGTAGACCAGGGCACCTCTGCAGCACTACAGCACTTTATTATAATGCTGATTTTTCACATGTTTTTTCTTAATAAAAAATTGCAGCTTCTGTGATGTGGGCATTTCACTTGGCCATATTGTGATTTTTGATAATCTTTCCATTAACTGTAATTGTAATTTTTATGACCTTTTATATTTCATTGCAGAAGTTGCTGAACATTTAAACCCACCTACATCAGAAATCAGCCTCTAGCTCTACCATTGAGGTCAACTTGAGAAAAACATTGAACCACTTTGACAAACTAAACTCTATTTGTTTCAAGCATTGAGCTGCCTGCCCTGAACTGTGGCTTAAAAGCTGAGGGGGGCTGATAGGGCAAATGGTGTGTGGGTGTGCAACTTTTTACAACAGATGTTTTTCAGACAAACTTTTTAAGCTGTAAAGTAAGATGTTGGATGATCAGGAAACCCTATTAGATGAAAACTCCTGGCAGTTTCAGTAAAAAGATGGTATAAATAGTAGTATAAATAATAACTTTATTTATATAGTTCCTTTAAAAAGGGAGTTTACAAAGTGCTTTGACAGATGAAACAATAGCAGGATGTCCAGGAGGCAATATAAGAACAGAAACCAAATAGTAAGGCCAAACGAGCAAGATAAAAATAAGGCTAGCTTGTGAAATGAATGGTAATATAGACATATCTAATAATGTGATGAGGATAATTATAAACTCTGTGCTTCTCTGTCTTCTGATGTAGCTGAATTTCCAACGAAAGGTCGGGGTGATGTATTGCCGGGCCGGGCAGAGCTCAGAGGAGGACATGTACAACAACGAGAGCTCGGGGCCGGCATTTGAGGAGTTTCTGGATCTGCTCGGGGAACGGGTGCGCCTGAAGGGCTGGGAGAAATACCGAGCTCAGCTGGACAACAAGAGTGAGCTGAAAACACACACCGCCACACCCCGATCCATTGGCTGGATCTCACCTTGTCGCAGGACCATTATCCGAAGGGCATCAGTGCAGCAATGAGAGCCTGAGATAACTGCTATCTGGCCACATGTAATCTGAGTAATGCCTGCGAAATAGCATAGTCACTGCTGATTATCTGCGAGCTGTTTTCCCTTCAGTGAGCAGCAGAGAACAGCAAATGGGACACATTTCAGCCTGACTGTGACAGTTTGAGTTTAGTCTTTAGTTCAGAGATGTTGATTGATTTTGTTAAATCTTCTTGTGTGACGTGCATGTTTTTGTGTGTCTTGTGCTTTTGTAGCGGACTCCACGGGGACACACTCCCTCTACACGCGTTACCAAGACTATGAGATTATGTTTCATGTGTCCACTATGCTGCCCTACACAGCCAACAACACACAACAGGTAAAATAAACCCATGAGATATGACGTACGATTTCCTTTTCCTGCCCTTTGTGTTGCAGAAGCATTTTTTCATCTCACTGAGTTCACAGTCTGACAATGTTTCACCTCTCTTCCTAAAGAAATTGCATCAGTCTCGGTACAACCTTCATTACCCATCTCTGTTCAGACTGTCATGCTTTGGTAAATGCTTTAGAAAAAGCCTCTGTGCTCCGCAACAAGCATGACATAAAAATCCTGCCCCCCAGTGTTCACTCCCACCATGAAGGTATTCACTGTCGCCTCTCAGGCAGCCTTCCTGTGCAGCTGACTGTCAGCTCTTTATGTTCAGTCTGTGCTTAAGCCTGCTCGCTGTCACTCACAAAGAAACTGGACATGACGAACTAATGTAGATTAAAGGTTTAAATATGAAAAACATGGTGGTGACAAAGAGAAGGACACCGCTTTAAACTGTCCGCTGTTTGGCAGCAACAGCTTGTGATTTTGCTGTTCTAGTTAAATATTGTTTTTTTGTTTATAGTTTCAGTTCTGGTTTCATTTCGGGTCTATTTTTAGAGACCATATTTTAAGTCATAAAAAAGTTCCCTGACACTTTCTCAATGAACTTGATGTAACAAACTTTGTAATCTACTACTCATCTACGCAGCTGTATTTTTTGAGTATTGAGTTGTGTCAACATCGATAATGACAGCATGGTAATATCATGCAAGGATATTTTATAAAATACTGTTTTTATTTTACTAAGTTTGAGCTTTACTAAGCTTAACAACCTTGATTTATAATTGTTTTATTTGTGTGTTTGGATCTCCATTTCTCATTTCCCTGGCAAACACTGCATTCAAGGAAAATGTATATAATCAACACAGCAAATTTACACTTCTACTACAACTTCACCACTGCATTCAGCAGTAAAATTACATCAAATTACATCAGTGCATTGGAAAATTCCTCTTTCAAGTAATAAAAGAAACCCTATTTTGCTTAATGAGAATAATTAAATATGGACATAGGAGTCCATATTTAGAATATGTGAATATGTGCATTTGTCC
>JAJHUR010093284.1:0-34592 GCA_027495735.1 Lutjanus campechanus
ATATATATATATATATATATATATATATATATATATATATATATATATATATGTATGTAGAAGGATCTATTGGAATAGGCGGCAGTGAAGGAAAAAAAGCTAATGATTCAAAATAAAGCAGCTTTGTTAGAACAGGCTGAGTGAAAGTGAAGTGGTGAAAGAAAAAAAAACAATAACCAGCCAGTAGGAGAGAGGCAGAAAAAAAGGTGTGTAACTGTAATTACGTTTTGTACCAAGGAGAGCATGAAGTCGGGCAGAATTGGGCTCGTCAGCAGAATCCTGGGAGCCGCTCACTAGTCACTGTACGACCTTTGACCTCCTGCTGTCCACCCGCGCTTCACCAGCCACGGGCTACAGTCCACAGTGGAGAGCAGACTATCTGGCATCGTGGCCTCCGTCCTAAACTTTAACCAGCGGTAGGAAGGAAGACAACACTCATCCGTCAATCAGTGTCTATGAGAGGTGTCAACCTTAGCCAGCCTCAGCTCCCGTGACTACACTACCCAGCGTGTTGAGCACTGTGCCAGCTGGACAGCAGCCCACGGTTAAAAAGTCACTAGTTTTAATGCTTCAGTTTTTACCTCCTCTCCTCTCCTCTCCTCTCCTCTCCTCTCCTCTCCTCTCCTCTCCTCTCCTCTCCTCTCCTCTCCCACATTCTTAGAAACAAGGGTTCCAAAACTGTTCCTCCTAAAGGGCTGTGGTTCTAGGGTTCAAGGGTTTTTTGTAAGACTGGGGGCTCCATTAAGAACTTTTATAATCCAAAGAACCCTTTTTGGAGGATTGTTGAAATCCTTGAAGAACTCTTTCATCAAGGATGCATCATCACCGTTACACCATTTAAGGGTTCTCTATAGAACCTCTCATGGGGGATTCTGGGTGAAACCTTTCACAGATAGCTCTAGGTGTAACCCTTTATGTTTGGTTCTCGGTAGAACTCTGAGAAAGGGTTCAAAGTCAAAACTTCATAAAAGGTTCTACCAGGACCTAAAAAGCGTGACAGGGTGTAAAAACCCTTATGGTTCTAGTTAGCATCTTATATTTCTATTAGTGCCCTGTGATAACGCCTCATGACAAATGACTCTCCCTTGCACCGCTCCCCCTCATGGTGCTCCTCTTCCTCTCTGTGTTTGGTGGAGTTACTAATATTAGGCAGAGCAAGTTCATTAGTGTAATTTAACATTGTCTAAAGTTGTTCCACTCTCTCCCTCTCTGTTTGGCAGCTAGCTAAGATCTGTCACCATGATGCATTCGCTGTTAATGAGCTTGCCTTGTTTATGCTTTTACAGCAGCATGTGATAATTAAACTGCGGAGAGGAGTGTGAAATAATCGCTTTGTGTTTACTTCGCACCCTGCTCATGTGGTGGAGTGTGTGCGTAATTGTTAAACATGCATGTGCGAGCAAATAGCAGACAGGTGTCATTTAAGTGTTTGCTGTCTGTGTTTGAGACTAATAATGTATGTGTTCTTAAGTAGAAATATTTTACTAAATGTTTCACCAATTAAAGCTTTATTAAAGCTGTAATTGGGAGTGTGTGTGTGTGTGTGTGCGCGTGTGTGTGCTTGTCAGTCAGCTCTGATTAAGAGCATGGAGTGTGAGAGAAGAGGATGCTATAGTTCCTCCCGAACTGGCTTTTCTCATAGATTCTCTGACAGCTCTTTAATTACAGCTCTATTATAAAACTTGTGTGTGTGTGTGTGTGTGTGTGTGTATGAGGGAGAGAGAGAATGAGTGTCATGGGTTTGATGACTATGAAATAGGGAGTCGCTGAATACAGAGTGGTATTTTTAATCCTTTGTTATGTAAAGAAGCATAAAACAAACATTTATCAAGAACAGAGAAAGGAACAAAGGCAGCCGCTCTCCGTGTCACAGCCCCATATGTGGCAGATTTTCAGCTGACATCGCCACGTCTCATCCATTCTTCTTAGCCAGTGTTCGTGCCAGCCTGCCACACCATGACACTGACACCGACATCAACACTGACATCTGAACTCCACATCGACGCCATATTGAGACGACCAGATGTAACGTATGGTCCTCTCTCTGTGCAGGTTGTTGGAAGTGAGAACAAAATCTGGACCTATTATAATTAGGAGGAGAAAACAAAACATATTTTATGATTATAAGGAGGCAGATGTGGACTTCTAATAACCAGCTGATGTTTATGTTTGGAAAGTCAAGCCTAACAAAAGAAACTGAGTGGAAACTGCCATCTTGACTGATGATTCTATTCAGCTGCTTCTTAGTGTGTGTTTCAGCTGTTATTGATACCAGATAAGTTAGATTAATGTGCTCAGAAGAATCCATCATATCTACCTTAATAAGTCTGGTGACATTTTGTATTTTTTTCTATTTGTCAACAAACTCCATAAAAAGGCAAAAAAAAAAAAAAACCCCAAAAACTACTATATATGCTAATAAATATTAACTGTGAAGCCAAAGTCTGATGTGAAAAAAAAATACTAAAAACACATCAATGAGCTACAACAGGGTGACATGTCTTCTCATGGCACAGGCTCTTTTAAATCATCTCCACATCCACCACTCTGATGCTGGAAATATCACACCAAATGTGCATTAATCAGCTGTGAAAAATGGTTCCAAAAAATATACTTTTTACTCCCGTTTGAGAGACATTTGCCAAACACTGCAATGCCCAGCTGCTTTACAAGATTATCATCAGGATGTCAGTGTGCCAGGGAAACAAAGAAATGTTCAATATAAATATATAACTTCACTGTTTTAAAGCTGTATTATGTAACATTTCTGCATTAAAACATATAAAAGTGTTTGACATGTTATATGTTTTATTGAGTTGTTCCAACAATGTTCAAATTTAGCGAAATCCATCATTTATTTAAGGTAACTGTGCCTTTTCTGGTAGCTGTTACTAGCTAGTTGCTATAATTTGTGGGAAACACTGGATGTGTCGGATACATCAGAGTGTGAGGAAGGAAATCATCCAGTGCGACTAAACATAACATGAATAAAACTATGACCTTGTCCTTGAACATGATTTCTTCTCTAAGTCATGTCAGATTTTCATCACCTGTGGTGATTGTTCAGCAGTAAAGAAAACAACTGTCATGAACCCACACCACTTCACAATGTCATTTAACTGTGTCTTTTGTAATTTTATTAATGTGAGATACACCGCTTGCGACAGAATTTATATATAGTGCCTTTAAAGTCACTCAGCCCTTCATTCCACCATCTTTGAATGTGTTATACTTCACATCAGAGTCGTGTCCATCCAGTGCCTTCCTCTCCAAATCAGCAGCTGGGTATGTTAGCTGCTGTTGTCTGACCACAAGTAACTAATACAGTGTTTAACCCAAGATTGACGGCACACAACAGATAAACATCCACCACCGCCACGTGGTGTTATCACGTTTTATTTGCCAATAGGCTGATTGCAGTCAACAAGGCAATATATCAGCTGATACCGATGCTCAGCTGACAAAATGAAAAATATACATTATTGCTTACTTTACCCTTAAAGTTAGAAGGACAGGCACCGGATTTGTTTTGACTCCTCATCTTACGAAAGTATTTAATGTCACAGTGATTAGTAGTTACTAGTTACTGGTTACTTACACCAGCAGTTATTAGTTAATGTGACTTGTTTATAAGCCCGTCTCTGCCTGAAATTCAGCAGTGGCAGCCTAAATAAACTGAACATAAAATTACAGTAAAGGCACACTGGGACTTGATTAATATTCCACAGGTGGGTCATCAAATATTTGTCATTCTCCTTGGTAGCTGCCAAAATACTGTGCTTTTTGTTTGTTTGTTTGTTTGTTTGTTTTTTACTATTCCCCCTAGGAAAATCTTGTGACAGTTGTTACACAGAGCTCACACTGTAAACAGGAAACGCAGCCTGCCTCATATAAAAACATAAAGGATACATATTAAAATACAAAGTGTCTGTTTTGACAGGGTTTAGATTATGGCGGGGGAGCGATGAATGTGGCTAACAGTCAATATTTATGACTTAAATTAATACTGTGGTCAGAGGAGAAAAATCACACATATATGCTTTGTATGGGATTAAAATCAGTGCTGAGCTCATGCAATATGAAAATCACCCTTTATCCCTCCGACAAAGAAGATAAATCGTGACAATTTTGTTAAAACCCCACAGAGGCTTGAAGAGGTTTTGCACAGATTGACCTTGTGTGACAGAAATGGACAAAAATACAGTTTTAATCAGCTCCTACTGGAAGCAGTAATGTCAAAGAAATAATAAACAGACACTCTGTACGTTACATAAACATGCCTCGTGTCCTCACCTCTGGATGTTATTGACCTACAGTATATGCGCTCCGTTGCTCAGTGCACTGACATCCAATTGCTTTGGAGCTGCATTTAACAATGAATACAATCTCTTTTCTCATCTCAGTTTGGTGTGTAGCTTTTCTCAGACAATTCTGATAGCTCTGTAATTACATCTCTATTATGAGGAAGAGGCTGTGTGCGGGATGGCTGTGTGCGAGTGTGGCACCGACTGCTGTAGTTATTAACAGAGAGGGGAGTTGTGATAGAATCTGTCTATGCTGTTACTCGTTAACGTCACCATTTCTATAGCGAAATGTTAATTTTGACAAGAATTTTTCATTTAGTTTTAGTCTTAGTCACTTCCTGAAAATTGTAGTTGAAGGCACGTTTTATTCTTTCATCTCTGTTTTGATTTAGTGAGGATTTAGTCAGTGGAAGATTTGTTTTCTCAGACAGTTTCAGGACACTTTAATGGATTTTGCTGAAGAATATTTCTCCTGGCAGCAAAAATTCCAATGAGAAATAAGCAGAACTTGAACTGTGTTTAGACATCTAGACTGAGAATGTGTTACTGTCACATTCTTTCATATCCTATAAAATAAATATCGAAGTCATTATTGATGTGTCATTATTGGTTATCAGCGTTTTACTGAGGTCTTCTGCTAAATTTGTTTCCCTCAATTTACAATTTAATAAATCAACAGCAATAAAAATGTGTAAACTGCAACTGCATAAAGTTAGTACTGTTATTATGTTAACTGAATGAGTTAGTTCCTTTCCTTTCCTTTCATTTCATTTCCTTGATGAGACACTCACACTTTGAGCAAGATGGATTTATTGGTGCTCTGAGATGAACTTAAGTTGTCCGTGTGAACAGAGCCAGCTATTTCATCTCGTCTTTACTTGTCAAGGCATAATGAACAGCAATTTCATTGTAATTTTTGTTGTCAATATTATTTGTTATTTACCTTGTCATCACAATTTAGTAATGAAATAAAAGCAACAAACAGGTCAACAGAAATGTCAACAAATGCTTATCTATGACTTTTTTGTTGACAGAAGCAACTGACTATAGCCAGACCCTGAAGTCAGACCCTGATTTTTCCTCTGCATCTCTAGTTTTTTTTTTATTAGTCTTCACACGAAACCTTAAGTTTTCTTTATTTATAGTTGATTGTTGATTCATTGTTATTATTTTGACAGAGTCTGTGCACCGCCACATGCAGCAGTATGAGGTGGAGTACTTGCAGTTTGCCTTCCGCTGGATGAACAACCTCCTGATGAGGGAGCTGCCACTACGCTGCACGATCAGACTGTGGGACACCTATCAGGTATACACACACACACACACACACACACGCATGCACACACACAGCAAAGCTTTTTGTAACTGTCCATTTCTATCTATCTGGCTCTGCATGAGATCTCAGAAGTGGGGATATTCTCTGATAATGACATCTATGATTGCCTCAGAAGTGTTGCTTTTGTATTTCCTACCATTATACTCCAGCCAACCCAAGTGGCATGATGCAAAATGATACAGATATTTTTATTTACAAAGGTGTTTAATCATGCCAGCTTTCTCTATGATAGTCTTAATTATACAGAGCTTATAATACAACCTAATGACACTGCTCAGCCCCATCACACAGCCACTCAGCTGACAAATATACACTTTAGTGGTTAGTTTAACAGGATGAGTTGATTTGCTCAGTTTGAGCACAACACATATGGAGTGAGTCAGTGCCGGTTTAACATGTAGTACAACACTGATTCTAAAAAAGTTGTGATGCTGTGGAAAATGTAAATAAAAACAGAATATCATTTTCTACCCGTATTCAATTGCATGCAGTACAAAGACAATATAATTCTGAATTTGATGCCTGCAACATGCTCCAAAAAAGTTGGGACAGGAACAGCAAATGACTTGGAAGGTTAAAAAACACCAGATAAACGGGATAATTGGTAACAGATGACAGTTTCATGAATTGGTATTAAAGGGGCACCTTTGAAAGGCTTAGTTGTTCACAAGCAAGGATGGGGCAAGGTTCACCACTTTGTTAAAAATTTCTCTGGGCTTGAGTTCATCTGAGATGGACTGGGGCAAGGTAGAAAAGTGTGCTGTGGTCTGATGAGTCCGCATTTCAAATGGAAATCATGGACGCTGTGTCAAGAAAAAAACAAACAATCCAGATTGTTATCAGCCCCAAAGTTCAAAAGCCAGCATCTGTGATGGTATGGAGGTGTGTCAGTGTCCATGGAGTAACTTGCATATCTGTGAATCCACCATTAATGCTCATTAAGTTTTGGAGCAACATATGCTGCCATACAGACTCTTTCAAAGACGTTCCTGCATATTTTAGTAAGACACGTTCTGCATGTATTACAACAGTATGACTATGTAGTAAAAGAGTTTGGGTACTAGACCCGTTTCCCATTTAAAATGTACATAATGTAGCATAGAGATGGAGACCCCAGACTGTTGAACACTTGAAGTTGTTTTTCAAGCAAGAATAGGAAGGAATTTCACTTTCAAAACTTCAGCAATTAGTGTCCTCAGTTTCCAAACGCTTACTGAGTGTTATTAAAAGAAAAGGTGATGTAACACAGTGGTAAACATGCCCCTGTCCCAACTCTTTTGGAACGTGTTCAAATTCAGAATGACGTCACAACTTTTTTTGGAATTGGGGTTGTAGTTGCACAATGAGCAGACAAAAAGGATGCAAGGAAAGAAAGGTTCTGCAGAAGATTTGTGGGTGAGGGATTTGAAGGATTAGGTAGCCTTCGCTCATGAAACAAAAGTTTTTGCTGTTCGACTTGTGGTTTAATTTTAATTTTATAGCTGCCCTGTTCCTTTGTGTATGTGTGTGTGTGAAAGTAAAGCCTGTTACTGTGCTGACCTGAGAGAGAGAGAGAGAGCGAGCAGGATCTTAATCCCATCCAAACACATCTAGACATTTTCATTCTGCTGCCCTTTCACATTTACACACAGCTTAATAGGCGGCGCCTACAGTTAGGCCAGATTGTTAACCTCAGTTGGCGTTGTCAATAACACCTAATGTCTGCTATTGATTCTGTGGGGTGTGTGTATATGCCTGAACATGTGTGTATAGTCCAGGGGCTTGAGCTAAGTACATATAATGGATTTTCCAGTTGACGCAGAGGTTGAGAGTGTAATACATGTGATTGCACTGTTTGATTAGATGAGGTAAGTGGAGGGAAGGAGCATGAGGATGAATGGAGAGTTCACTGGTGTCACTTCCAAAGTAGTTGGTTTCACAAACGTATTTATGCATCTATTCTGTTGTCGTCTTAGCGACGGTGTCTGCAGCTGTCTGCCTCTGTTGTTCCTTCCACTGCCTGTTTTCAGTATCTTCAGCATCGATAAGAGTCTCTGACTCATTTCTCACACTCACTTTTCTGCATTGTCTCCTCATTTCTAGTTTAAGGCATTGTTCAGATTATTTGAAGCGGGGTTGTATGAGGTCTTGATCCGTAGTCAGTGTTACAGCTACAGTAGATGGCGGTGGGCATGCTCCTATTGAAGAAGCAGGGGTACTGGTGTAGGAAGCTAGCAGTGAACTGCTGTGGACCGGGTCAGCAACAAAACATATTTTAGCTGCTTGAAAAAGGTCAGCCCATAGAAAATCAATATCTCTTTAAGTGTATTCTATATTTAGAATGTTTTCACCGCTTTATTTTGCTGCCAGACAGCTTGTTCTGATGGGAAACTGCTGTTGTGTAAGTCAAATATCTCTCTCTGTCCTGGTACTCCTCTTTGCTTCTCCTAACTGGGGGCATGCTGACCAGCATCTAGTATAGATAATACACTGACTATCAATGAGTACCTTATACAACCCCACTCCAGATAATCCGAGCTGTCCCTTTTAAATGATATTGTATAAATGCAGACCTTCCTAATCATATTTACCATTTGCTTTGCTCAAAAGTCTGACATTTGCAAGTGTAACTCTGAAGTCTGATATTATCACAACTCTGAAATCACAGTGTGAAAGGTATAATGTGTAGTTGTTTAATAGTAATAGTTGTTTCAAATAACAGTACCTAGTATATATTTGACTTTTGATTACAGTTAGGAGAACTACAGTAGTTAGTAAATGGGAGAGTAGAAGCTAATTTAGATGGATAAGAGATCAAGGAATAAGGTGGATTGTTGAAAATAATGGAGGATGAGAGGGGACAGAAAGAGAAAGGGGTGACAGTGTCAAGTAAAAATAGACACAAGCAAGGAGAGAGAAAAAAGTGGAGAGAGAAAAGTGGAAGGACTTGAAATCAAGCCACACTGCAGTTTACAACTGAAGTGCTTAGTCCACAGTCTTCAACAAACCATAGCTTGGATGAATAAATACCAACTGCATCTTGTCTAAATCTTTATGAACTCTGACTGAACTTTGGGCAGCATGAGATGGATTGCAACGGACAAGTAAAAGCCAAATAACAGCAAGGATGGTATTTTTCTTTTCTTTCCTCAGTTGAATTAAAATGCCCTGGCCATTTTTTTTTTCATGTCAGACTTAGTTTGTCTCCTGAAACCTTGAACGCTGATAGAACTCAATTTCTACAGTAGCTTGTAAAAAATACATTCTGCTAATTACATATAATCTTTTATTTTACTGAAAGCTCAAGGTGCAGCATGATATGAATATTGATGAAATATAATTGAAAAATGCAATTTTCTTATCATGTTTGCCAATTTTGAATCCTTTTTGTTTTTAGTTTTACATAAATTGTTATGGTTTAATCATGGAAACTATTCTCTGAGCACTTTCAACATTTTCAATTTTTCAGTATTACCATTCCTTCAAAAGATTCATATTACTATAATCCTACTTAGAGTAATTGATCCCTGCCGGTAAAGATTCTCTTCACTTTCTCTGTTCTCGATGACATAAAACTGCTGGGTCAGCCACAGTGCAATACTCATGAACCCTGAAAAACAAGTCCTGAACACTCCGAAGTCCTCCAGTTTAAGTGCAGTCTCTGTCCTCGCATGACTTATTTGGGGAACGGGCGATTAGGAAGCCAAAGAAACCCATTTTTCTCAGAAAAAACACTTTGGTTGACCCAACAGCAGCACTATGTTTTCATAAACCCGCTTCTTGGTCAGCCATCCCTTATAATTACTGACAGGCTTGGATTTTATTCCAGTAAAGGATTGATACTAAATCACTGAAACAAACTGCAGTGCTCTCCCATTTAGGTTGTTTTTTCTTGTGCATTTTGACTGAACCACAGCCAGCTGGCAGCTGCCGTAGATCTCGATAGCAACGTCTTGCAGGTGTATTTACACTTCAGAGAGTGCAATGGCGGATAGCGGGGACTTCTCTTTTGCTTAGCTGAGTCTGTCCTGTTACCACACTGGCAGGTTGTCTGACACAATGTTCCAGATGGGTTTCTTGTCATTTAAGTTATTCATGACGAATGGATTGATGGACAGAGTGAGTAAGTGAGGAATGGAAAGGAAGTATTTTGTGTATATGCCTGGACATTCTTGAAGAGGATTACATTGTAACCAGAGGATGACCTTTACAGTGCTCTGGATTATCCTGTGGAACTAAATTAACACATTTTGAGCATTTGCTTATTAAGACATACGCAGCCCTACTGTATAATAGTACATGATAGTAACAAGTAGTTGTTTTTCATCATGCATCATCAGTCAAGAGCTCAGCGTCAAACCATCATCTGACTGAAAGAAAGAACAAGTCAGAGAGACACACCAAAAATATATGAAGGAAACAGAAGTAGTGCTTTTAAGATGGTTTTACAGCATTATAGAAAATAATACCTTGTCCTGACATTTAGTTACAATTCACACCTCATTTCATGAACATAATTCACACTTTGATGTCAGAACAGTAGATACACTGACTGATATTTAAAGCTGCAGTGCATTTTCAGTTAAAGTTGTTTTCATTGTGTTTAAATATGACACACTCGCCAAAAAGAATACTGACACTGAAAAGTTTTAGTAAAACTACAGTTTACACAGTCAAATTATTGCTTTTAAAAAAAGTATTGTGCGATGGTGTCGATTAGGGTCGGCCGACAGTCACCATCAGCCCTTCAACTGGCGATTGCTGATATATTTGTGCAGTCGTGTGCCACTGTGTGCATTTTCTAGGTCCAGTAAAGAAACAAAATGAGCTCAACCATACACCTTCTGAATTCAAATTTCTCTCTTTTGCAAAACCAAGATGCTTTTGATTGCCTTGTTAATTAACTGTAGAACACACATCATTCAAAATAAAACTCACCAAAACCTCTTAGTCTGTCTTATCCAACAATGACCTGCCTTGGTTTGGTCAAAATAAATATTCGTCCAATCGGCCAACCCTAATTTGGGGGCTGCAGTAATTCTTGTGTTCATGTTCCAAGTGGGGGTTATTTCTGTATTCCATCGGGCTCTTGTATAACCAAAGTGAAGGGTGTCTGCACATTCTCTGCAAGATGTAGAGAATGTGGTAAAGTGTGGTTTCAGCAGGCATTGGGATATTCCAGGGTTGTGTCTTGTCACAATTTCTTGAGGTGCGGCTGAGGTCTAGAGATTGTTTGGTATTTGGGCCTCAGGTTGCCTCTCGGCATTTTGCAGATGGTCCTGCTGGCTTCTTCAATGGCCTCCAGTGTGCAGCACCTCCATGTCTGAAGGCATGGTACTCTCCTGAAAGTTATGGATTGGTCCCCTCAGGTTGGAGGCTGATGGGAAGCCTCTCCCTTTTCCATTCAATCTACGTTCCAGCCCCTACCTTATGATAACAGGCTTTGGGTAATGACCAAGAGAAGTCAAAGCTGAAGCGATTTTAGCCGTATACAGTTAATTTTCCCTGTAAAATAAAGTTATTCCTTTGTTTTCCATTCTGAATGCCACTTACAAGAAGCACTAGGTGTAAAAGTGAAAAATGTAAAATGCAAAAATCTAAATATGATACAAGAATAATCAAAGTGTAGCTTTCTGTACGGTGAGGTGACTTCGGGTGGAGGCAGACACATTGGAATAGTTCTGTTTATCAGTCTGATGGCCTGAGGGTGGAAGCTGTCCCTCAGCCCAGAAGTCTTGCATTTCACATTTCTGTACCTTTTGCCAGAGGGCATAAGTGTGAAAACCCTGTGTTGAGGGTGGGAGGAGTATCTCATGATGCCGCAGGCTCTTCCATGGACTCTTTGGTGGTAGATGCCCTGCAGAGATGGCTGAGGCACCCTGACGATCTTCTCAGCACTCTCTGCAGGAGTTTGCGGTCCATGGTTGTGCTGTTGCCAATGAATGACATCATGGACACAAGTGGCCAAAATTTGTTTCCTCCACAGGGTGGCTTGGCTCATCCTTTGAGACAGGGTGAGGAGCTCAGACACCCAGTCACTCTGGAGTAGAACTGCTCTTCCTTTGCGTTAGTATGAGTCAGAGGTGGCGGTTTGGGCATCTGATTTGGATGCCTTCTATATGGCTCATTGTTAAAGAACATGCCCTAGTCGGCAGACCCAGACTATCCTGGATGGATTGCATATCCCATCTGTGAAACACGTTAGGATCACCCAGGAAGACCTGGAATACATAGCAAGGGAGGATGACGCACAGGCTACTTTGCTCAGCCTGCTGCTTATTCGACTGAAAAATATTTCTCAGGGAAATGGGCTGGATTAATCACAACTCAAAATATTTAACCTTTGAACTCACTATTATTGTCATACAGTGTATTAACTTGTATTGGTACTTTCCACGTCTTTGAGTGTGTGAAGGTCTGGTAGAGTGACATGAATTTCAACGTCAGAGGGAGTACACGTAGGCTCTGTGCGGACATCAGACAGTTTTGACACACGGACATGTCCGCATGGCCTCTACAGACAGCGATCTACTGCACATCCTCCAAGTGGACTTCAGAAAGAACTACTAAGTACATGCAGATGTGCTTATACAAGTCCATTTGAGAGTATAATCCAGGCTTTACATGCAGCACGGTTTTGGAGTTTGAGCCTTGGAGGCATTGAGAACTTTGCACGGTCTTCTGTGGGTTTTCTGCCACAATGCTCCTATGACCCTGAAACAAAATTAATGGGTGTGAATGGGTGGATGGAGCACATCAACATGATTGTAGCTAATAATTACAATGTGAAAAGATAGTGTCCATAATTACCTTAATCTTTTACCAGTAAACAAAATACCAACACAAACTACTCACATAGGAACACCATCCACCTCAAGTCTAAAACAGAAACAAGGAATGAAAGATTAAACGGTGTTGTTGCTTCGTCGTGACTTGACAGAAACCCAAGTACACATTGTACTTGTAATCCATCCTCTAAATATTTGATGTTTTACAATGTTGTTTGGATGGCAGCCCCCACACACCCTCTCAGACAACACCCAAACACACACATACACCTTTTTTGGCAGGCTCTGCCACAGTCCCTCACCTCCAGTCCTACCCTGGTAGGGATATTAGAGCCATTTCCTCTCATGAAACTTTCAGTAGAGCTCACAGCAAGACAATGCTGTTCTTGTCTCTTCTATTCTGATCTCTTCTATTGTCCCTTTTTTAAACTCCTTCTTCAGCACTCCTCCCAACGTCCTCTCCACCCATCATCATCCCTTTTATCACCTCTCAGATTTCCTCTTCTATCCCTCCTTCACCTCCATGTCCTTTCCTCTTGCTCTTTTCCATCATACATGCCTTTAACTCACACTTATGAAACAGGCTTTGATTGCTGTCTGACTGAATAGTTTAGATTAAAAGAAAAAAATAAGTTGAATAAAGCGTAATTGCTTTTGCTTTGCTTTCCACTTAAGCCTCACTTGCCACTCTGAGTCACATAAAAGGTATTGTTAAATGCAGGGAATTGAAGGGAATTTTCAATTAAGCTAACGTTATGCTAAAGTTGGCTTTTAGTTTGTTTAGCTGGCAAAGTCAGAGGCTAAATGGTCAATTTACAGATGGATTGAGAATGATAGACTATGATAGTACTAGTGTTGTTTGTCAGTTATGATATGTTCATATATGTAATATGCAAGAGCAACAACAGGGCTAATAATGTTAGCGGTAACGTTTGTTCCTTCCCACGGCTGAAAATGTAACAAACATTAGATCAGTGGATAGCTGCATCCTTGTGAGCACGTTGATGTTTTCCTAAACGTTCAATTCAAGGGACGACGCTCCTGAATCATGAGAGCATTCTTTCTCTGTGCTCAAGGATTCATATATTGTCTTTGTGAAACAAGCATGTTCCCACATTTGTCAGAAT
Organism: Lutjanus campechanus; assembly: GCA_027495735.1. Taxonomy (NCBI): domain Eukaryota; kingdom Metazoa; phylum Chordata; class Actinopteri; order Lutjaniformes; family Lutjanidae; genus Lutjanus; species Lutjanus campechanus. The sequence goes on from JAJHUR010093284.1 coordinate 13,535, forward strand.
GTTTTCCTGTGTTTGTTTTAGCTTTTGTTGTGCTTTAGCGACCTTACATCAGAGGCAAGGATTTTTTTATTTGTTGTTTGGCAGATAATTTGGTTGTTGTATAGGTTCTTTTCAACACAACCAAATATACATAATTTATTCATGTCTAAACAAACTGGATTTCCAAACTAGATTAATGCAGCTTTTTGACAAATGTCCTGAAAGCACGTCCACAGTTCACCAAGAAGTAAGATGTTGGCTTGTCGCGACAAAAAAAAAGCCAGTATCTAGAAGTCTCACAAATGCGGATAATAAACAGAAAGACCTTGCCCTTTGCCACTGAGTCTGTCTGTCTGTCTGTGCTGTTTTGTGTGCGTGTGTGTCTGTGTATATGTGTGTATATGTGTGTGTTCCAGGGGAGACTTTAACCTGAGTGTTGTAATGTCTCCACTGTGGTCTTCTCTCTGCGGTGTGGCCATCTGTTCAGTTGCCTGATCCAGCACAAGACAGCGCTTCCTCAGTCTCCCTCTCTATTTCTGTCATCTTCTCTTTCAGTCGTTCTACCTGCAGTCTCTTCTTGATATTTGTCTTTTATTTTCCTGTTTCTTTTCTCTCTCACTTTTTTTGTCTGGTTCTCCCTTTTTTCTTTTTTAAAATCTTTTTTCTCTATTTGTCACCATTGGTCTTAAAAAGACAAAGAGAGAAAGAGAAAGAAAGAGAAAGACACAAAAAGCAATGATTTAGAGCGAAGCACACACATACATACATACGTGCACACACACACACTCCTCTCCTCCCCGGCAGGCAGACAGACAGACGGACAGACAGACAGGGACCAAATTATCCCTGTTGCGTGGAGCATGAAATTAGCAAGTAGCTCAGTGTGGCAGCATTAGCATGGCTGTTAAAGGGATACCGTGACATTTTCAGGTTGTGAAATATGGTCCTTTTCCATATGGACGGTTGAATTTACCAATCAGGGAGCTGTTTAGTGTCGTTAGTGGGCATGTTTAAATGAATGTATAAGATGTGATCAAATGTGTCGACTCCTGGTGGAAAAATTTGGCAATTTACTGCAACAAGGGTCAGAAGATTAGCTAAGATTGAAATTAAAGAGCAAAGGCGAAATAAATCAAATATGTATGTAGTACTCGGCGGTCTTTGTGTGTTACTTTGATGTTCTTGGTAAAACAGCTCTTACCCCAATTAGTGGTGGGAAGTGCATTAACTCGTACTGCAAAATTTTGACTTCTCTACCCTTCCACATTTCATATTCAAAATTTTACTTTTCATAGCTAAGTGGAAGTTAGTTAGTTGACGGACAGAAAATAACGAGGCAACTATTTTGATAATTGACTTAAAGCTGCAACAATGAATTGTGATAATTGATTAATCATTCATTGTCATTTTTTTCAGAACAAATATCCAAATAATCTGATTTTAGCCCCTCAAATCTGAATATTTTCTGGTTAATAATAGATTAATTATAATTGGAAATTGTGATGGGTATTTTTTTTTCCTTTAGTTTTCTACTATTTTCCAATTTCTGTTTTATAGACCAAGTAATTCATTGATTAATTGACCACATATTCAGTAGATTGCAGCTCTAGTATTTGACTAACAGCTTTCCTGACAGTTTTTACCTAAAAGGACATGATAAGAGTCTTGCTCCCAATCTTTTAAGCCTGTACAAAATTTCAACGAAGAGAGATTTTCTCTGAACTTTTTCGATTGATTAAACGAGTGTTCAAGGCCAAAAGAGGTAGACGTATCAAATATTTCACAAAAAGGAAAATGAAAAAGTGCAAAATAAAGAACACCGATTTAGGCAGAACTTTTCTTCTTTCTTCTGCCATGAATCATCCTGCGACCCTGCAGATTCATTCATGGACTAAACTATCTGGCTGTACATAAGGTAGTAACATTTACTTGAGTAAAGGAACTTAATACTGTCCTCATCTAGCCTCAGTCTAATGTTTAATAACACTCATTTCCTTTCATTAAGCTTTATCTTGTCTGAGGGTGCAATTTTCTTTGATAAAGAGAATTTTTGTACGCTGTATTTCTCTTAGTATCTTTTATGCCCTCACATGACTCCAGCACTTTTATATTTCACTGTGAACTGCATGTCTCAAATAAATGAAATAAAGTCAAAGGCAATGAAGGAAATAAGAAATTAGATTTTGAGTAAAGATTAAATGTCCCTGTTAAGACAGCTGTTTGTATTTTTACAGACGTATTTGCAATGCCCACTGATAAGAAAATTCTTTTCACCTGAAGGGCACACGTTACCTGGTAAAGAGATCCCACTTCCAATCTGAAGTAATATTCCTGGGTGCCTCCTCCCTCACGTGTTTGAAAACCCTCCAAAATGAAAATGTTGCATGGCCTTGAATATCCGTCTACCAAACAGATTCATTCTTCCTTCCAGTGTTAGTGCCATGGTGATGAATGATAAGGAGGAAATGAGGAAGAAACAAACGCTGCCATTGAGCTTGAGTTTCTTTGACAGCGTTGTTTAATCAAAAATAGAATTGTTTCTCTAAAGGAAAACCAAGAGAAATAGGCCTAACCTTTCTAAACGCAGTGCTTCATATATTTTAGCTCACTCATAAGTTTATGCCCAAGACGATTATCAGACGATACGAGTATGCTTTCTTTTTTTTTAAAGTTATTTTTTTGGCCATTTTGTGCCTTTATTATTAGATAGGACAGTTGAAGAGTGGACAGGAAATGGGGCAGAGAGAGGAGGGATGACACACAGCAAAGGGCCGAGGGCGGGAGTCGAACCAGCGGCCGCTGCAGAGGACCAACAGCCTCAGCACATGGGACGTATGCTCTACCAACCGAGCCAAACCTCCGCCCCCGAGTGTGCTTTCTTGAATATGAATAAAACACTATAACCTGCCAGCTGAATAAAACGCAGATTGTGTCACCATCCCAGAGGGACATGGCCCTCACCACTTCTCCTGCCTCTGTCTCATACATCTGTTGTAATGTTTGGCCTTGTGGTCACTCCAAACAATAAGACGGGCCTCCATAGACCGGACCCTGATCATACACACACACACAGTTTTACTGTCGTATATAAAATTCTCCTCTTTTATTGTCTGAGTCTCACAATCTCAGAATGAAACAAACATTAGAAGTCTCAGCAAAGTAGGGTTTATCGCAGAGGTAATGTACTGTGTTGCATTATAATGATCTGAGTTTTGTCATCACTGTATTTTTTCCACAAATTTTTTTTTATTTTCATACATACTGTATATTATGTATGTATATTATTATGAAAGTTGAAGATTGAAATAATCAGTCAGCGACTCCGATTCAGTCAACTGAGAATCTTCCAATTAAGCAGTTGTGGTTTTTTTTTTTTCCTTTGTCAGTCGCTGTGCATTATGCTAACAGGATAAAACAGAGAGAAGCTCACAAAAATGCACAGGGAGAACATTTCAGTGGGGAATTATAAGTAAATAAGGGGAGTCATCGCATTTTATATTCACTGGTGATCAAGTGATGAAAGTAGTTGGTAAGTTTCAGCTCTTGTTTTTATCGGTGTCGTTGTCCACATAGCATTGCATCAGCATGATGGGCTGTAAACTTTACAAGCTACAAAGTCTCCAGATCACCACAAATCATAAAACTACCCATGACTGAAGTGGCGAGGAGTGATAGAAACAGAGCGCAGGGGACGCTTTGTCAGCCACTTCTCCACAATGCACCACGGAGCCTGTAGGGCAGGAGATGCTTGCTTGCTTGTGCTTGTTTTTTTGCCACTGAAAAGCTCAGACTGTTATTTGTCTGACGTTATGGAAATGATCTCTACAGAGAAGTAAGGTACATTTTGTGAAACGGCTCTTTCTTTGCTATTGCCAAATTTGCCAGACTCACCTCGCAAAGCTGTAATTTCTAACATCATTGCTAGCTTCATTCAGACTCAACAGAAACGATATAAAATTCACCAAAAACTTCTTGGCTCTTCTTTCTTCTATTCCAACAATCATCACCTCTAGTTTAGTAAAAAAAAAAAAAAAAAAAACCTAATTCATGGCATGAAGCAGTGCGCAGCGTGCAGGACCGATGATGCCAGACAACGGCTGTAGACGCTCATCGGTGCGCTGGGATTTTCTAACTGAACTATGCTGTAGGAGGATGCACACTTTTACTTTCTCTAAGTGTGTGAAAATCTGATGTTTTTACATCACAGATGATGAAGCAATTTGTCTGGTAAAACACACTCATGTTGGCTGATGTGGATGGAATTTAATGTGGCAAACTGAACTGACAAAAAAAAAAGAACAATTTGTTGAATATTTGTGTTGTACAGACAATTCAGTTGAAAAAATTTGGGACAGCTCTAGTGTGTATACTCAGTCTCATGTAGGGTATTTATGTACTCCCGCACACACATTTTGGGCACCTGTGAATGTTTTCTTTCAAATTCAAGATACATATACACGTAGAGTGAGGTTGAACAGATACAGCAGGGACCCAGAATGGACTAAATGCATGGCAAGGTGGAAATTCAGACTTGTATTATTTTTTGTCGCTCAGCCCCCCCTTTGATTAACCTCAGTGCTTGGCAATTTTAAATGTAGCCTAAAGCAAAACACCACATTGGAGAAGCACACACACGGACAGAAACTATGCTGAAGTTAATTTAGTATGTAAACGCTGGTCAATTTTTTCCCCTCTATAAGCCTTCTTTCCTTTTTTTTAAACGGATTGCATCATGACCTGACTCTTAACCATCCCTGTCTTCAGTCTTACTTGCAATGTAGTGTTTAAATTTATCCTGCAGTCACACATGCTACACCGTGCACGCTATCCCAGCTCTTAGGGCTGAATTACCCAAAGGAATCCTTGTACAGCTTGTACCACAGTCATGTTCATACACATATAACATGAAGAGAGCGTTAATACAACCTCCCAAAAGTCAGTGGCTCATCATATTCTCTCTGAGTAATTGTTACATCGGTTTAATTCTGCTCATTTATCATCTTGCATCACTCCCCAGCGCGTCACCTTTTCACCTTGTCTGATGTCGGTTCGTCAGGGTATCAAGTTAGTCCCACGTCAGGCCGGTTTGTTTTGGAGGGATGAGACTAGTCAGACAGCCAGCACAGCAGTTTAAAGACACTGTGACATTGCAACGCTGCTTCTCACTCCCACTCTGTATTCCACGTTCCCGTTTCCTCCTCTGTTTACCTTTAGCCTCCCACCTTCTCCGTCTCTCATGCACTCCCACTTATGTTTTCCCCCTCTCCCTATTGACTCCTTTCCCCATACTCCTATCACCCTTTCTCCCCCACTGGTCCCTCCCACCCCCCATTTTCTCCCCGCTTTGATCAGCAGCGCTTGTCAGTCAGCGTCTCGCCTGTCTCAGCCAATATGGCTGCCCTGACACAAGGGGGTTGGAGGACCAAGCATAACAATGGAGGAGGAGAAGAGGTAGAGACAAGTTTGACGGAGTCACCTTGACTACCATGACAAACTTTATTTTGCAAATCATAATGATGAGAAAGCCTCGAGCTGAAGCGGCAGCAGTGGTTGGATAGGGCAGGAGGGAGGGATGAAGTGTCAGAGTGAGAAATGTGTGGAGGAAATGGGGAAAGAGAGTGAGGGGTGGTGGGTTGTGGAGAGGGATGTTGGAAGTTTCACGTTGCAGCATTCACAACATTTTAATTTAGGGAAGTTTGATTCTTTTCTACATTGCGGTGTGTAAAATTTATAGCAAGTAGGACAACAGTTATTACTATCATCATTAATCTGTTGATCATATTTCCTCCAGTGCCTGAAGTCTGCTTTTGTACACTCTGCTTGAACTGGGAGTTGATAAGCTTAACATAAGGACTTGAAGCAGGGGGGAACAGCTAGTTTGGCTCACTCCAATGATAAAATATACAATTTCCAGCACCTCTAGATCTCACTAATTCATATGTTTTATCTTGTTTGTCAATAAATTGATACACAATTAGCAGTTAGGGAGCTTGATATGATTGATATATTACTGAAAGACATGAGAGTGGTAATAATTTTTTTTTAACTCTCTGCAAGAAGATAAATAAACATGTTTCCTCAAATGTTCCCAGAAACAATTCAGACTGCTTCTCTGGCAGTATTTTTTCCTGGGGCATCCAAACCCTTTCTCTTTGAGCACTACAAAGTCAATTTTGTTGTCTATAATTCAGTGTGACATAATAAATTGGGCTGCAGCTGGCGACTATTACAGCTATTGTTGAATCTGTTGATTTATTTATTTATTTTTTCAATTAAATGATCAATCGTTTGGTGTATGAAATGTCAGGAAGAGTGAAACACATGTATCACTATTTCCCATGGTCTAAAACAGAAGATATTTCATTTACAGTTGTTGAAAACAGAGGAAAGAACCACATTTTTACATATCAATTGCAGATATTGAACATTGCACAAAATATTGTCAATCAGCAGCCTTAGTACAAAATAATCTGGATCAAACTTCTATCTCAGAATAATTTTGGTAGAACTCTACTGCTAAGGCACTGCCAAAACTTTTCGTTTGTATAACGTTTTAAAGGCAGAAGAAAACTAAACCTTCTTCCTCATTAGCTTCCACTTAAGCTGATGTTGTGTGCTGATGCCAGCACTACTACACTGGAGTGGAAATGTCTGGAAAATGTTAAGAGTTTCTAGATCTGAACAAGTTGTGTGAATCATAAAGAAGTAAAATGCTGTGGTGGTGTTGTTGTTCAGTTCCAAAATACATAAATGTGCATTTGTTGATCCACTGTGATCTTTATATTGTAATACACATGTAATGAAGCTAGACTGAAAGATTGAGACATTGTCTCATTCATTTTCAGAATGTACTTAAACCTTTTCACACTAAAAAAGGTTAAAAAAAAATTGAATTGTTATACAAGTTAAGTTAATATGTTATGGTTTTACTGGTGAAACCCCATTGAGATCAAATTGGGCTGTATGTGGTCTGGACTAAAATGAATTTGATACCCCTGATGTATACAATTAATCAGTTATCAAAATGTCCTTGTTTCCTGTCAGTCATGTTATCAGTTATAAAGCATCTGATTGATTTAGCGCTAATTAAGCTTAAAGTGTCATTTTTGATGTAATCAGTGTCACAGTGCAGGTTGTCAGTCAAGTAGAGACCAATTTTTTGTTTAAGATGTTATGCCTTTAAAGTAATTACACGTGGTGGTTATTGTGCATACTAATCCTACTGTGTAATGTTCCCTTTATTGTGTTTTAGAAGTCCATGACTCCAAAGTAAAGGAGTGTTATGATAGTGGTGTGTACTTTGATGGCAGTTTGTCATACAAGTCAATAAAGAGTTTCAGTAAAACAAAGTACTGTCATTATCTAGGCTGCCACTCCTGCTGCTGCAAATGCAGGCAATAGATTTCAATGTAATGGTAGAAGCGCATTGAAATGATTGGTGACAAATCAAAATATCAAGATAAATTGTTGACAGAAGTTGTTTTTGATAAAGGCAAATCGCTTTTTTCGTTTATGAAATATTCTTCACAGTCATATTAATGAGAAACAGAGACGGGCGTCTGATAGACGTTTGTTGAATGAGACTGAAGGAGGTGACAGATTGTGAGAGCAGAGGATAGGCGGAGGGGGTGATTGAAAAGAGACAAGAGGTAGACTGGATTTCAGAGTTTCACAGTCCCAGAGAGTTCGTCAGCGCCCTCGACCATGAACTCACACTCTCACACGCTCACAAAAAACCTCATAGAAGAAAGGAAATTAAAACTGCAAATCTTTGGGGACTGATAAACAGTGTGCTCCCGTATGCCGCTCATACACTCCCTCATCTGTTTGTGTGTGTGTGTGTGTGCGTGTGTGTGAGAGAGAAAGCGTGTGTTTGCTTGCTTCAGTTGTTTGGATTGGAGCTGCAAGGTTAGACCAACAAGCCAATCACCTGCCAGTTTACAACTCACATCACGCTACGCTTCGCTGTTCACAAACACCCCTCTTTTTTCTTTTTTTCTCTCCCTCACCACACTCCATACTCTCTCTTTCTATTACTCACTTTCTCTGTTTTCCTCTCTCTCTCTCACACACACAAACACTCTCAGTTGGGGAAATTCTGAAAATTGGTTTAACTAAGTGGGAGGTAAAGTAAGAGCAAACCCAAACAACAGACATACAAAAAGGCTTAGGGAGGACAATCTGTCTAGAAAGAGTGAGGAACAATGCAGCAAAGGAGAGCTGACATCCAGACTATTCTTTCTACTATTTTTGCATCACATCACGTCTGTGTTTAAATCTGTCCATCCGCTATTCATCTGTTTATTCCTTCCTTCTCTCCTCGAGGGAAATTCAATTATCGCAGCAGAAAAGGCAGTTTCTGTTCATTCCTGCAGAGTTATGGCTCACTGCTATGCACAAATGAGTGTGGTGGTTAAAGAGCAACACTTGCAGTTGGTTACTCAGACAAAGTGTAAATGAGTAATGCTACATTCGCTTTCTAATTGAAATCCTTTAAATGACTAGTAAAATGTGATAAACATGGCTGAATTATCGGAACGTGTGTATTGCTTTGGGCTTTTTATGAACTCACCTGTGCCAAAGAGACTATAGAGCATAATATAGAATTAAAGAGCAGTTTTGTTTGAGTCCCAGTTTCCCAAAACTGTAAATGATGTCTTGGTAGTAAAATCCATCCATCCATCCATTTTCTTCCTTTTATCTGGTATGGGGCACAGTGGCAGCAGTCTAAGCAGAGTATTTCAGACCTCCCTCTCCCCAGTAGTGCTTTCCAGCTGCTCCTGGGGGATCCCGGGGCGTTACTAGGCCAGATGAGATATGTAATCCCTTCAGCGACTTTTGAGTCTACCCCAGGGTTTCTATCTAGTAGGATGTGCCCGGAAAACCTCTGAAGAGAATCGTCCAGGAGACATCCTAATCATATTGCCAAACCATCTCTGTTGGTTCCTTTCGAAACAGTGGAGGTTCTATTCCGAGCTCCCTCTGGATGTCCGAGCTCCTCACTCTATCTCTAAAGTTATGTTCACACTACAGGCGACAAAGCATCAGGCTACAAGTCATTTTCAGTGGAAGCCACATGAAGCCAGAGACTGAGGGTTGGCACATAGAGTGACTGGTAAATTGAAAGCTTTGCCTTCTGGCACAGCTCCTCCTCACCACGATGTTCCGGTACAATGCCTTTATTATATGACGCCGCACCAATCTGGTCTATTTGTCTCATCACTCTTGAACAAGACCCTGAGTTACTTGAACTCTTTTGTTTGGGGCAGCAACTCACTCCCCACCCGGAGTGAGAAATCCACTGCTTTCCAGCAGAGAACCATGGACTCTTGGAGGTGCTGGCTCTCATCCTGGCCGCTTCACACTCAGCTGCGGACTGCCCCAGTTTATAGTGGAGGTCACAATCTGAAGAACCACATCTTCTGCAAAAAGCAGAGATGCAATTCTGAGGTTCCCAAACCAGACACTCTCTTAACCCAGGCTGCGCCTGAAGATCCTGTCCGTGAAAAACCACAAACAGGATCGGAGACAGGGGGCAATGGTGGCGGAGTCCAACACCCACTGAAAATGTGACTTTACCAAGAATATCGACACAACTCTCACTTTGATTATAAAAGGACTGGATGGCTCGTAGCAACAGAATCCGCATGGCTCCTCCTGAATTTGGGGTTCAACGATCAGTCGGAGTCTCTTCGGTAGTAAAATCTGAATGTATTTTAATATCCCTTTGCTTCTTTACCACCACATAATATCAAAGTACACATCAGAGAGCACACTTGCAGAATAATTCATGAATTCATGCTCTTACTAAGAGATGTGTGTATATGTGTGTGTCTTTCTTCCACTCAAGTACATCTGCATGTTGGGTTGTACAATACAGTTAAGACACAGATTCATGAGGGGAGTTCTACACTATACTTGTGAATTTTAAGCTAAAATACACCTACACTGTTTGGGGAACTAAAGCCCCACACGTGCATGCCAGAATGCATTCAGAAAAGCTCACATATTAAAATGCACTTTTTATTGTATCCCACCTTTATGGGGGCATGTACTCCCAATTCTCTTGCATTTAAAGGCCCTGGTAATTATCCTCTCTGTGATAGGGCTCTGGAGGGGAAAAAAAAGAATAGAACAAGGAACATCTCATCCTTTGTCTTTCTCCCTCTTTAATTCCCTAGCTCGTTGCCGAGTCATAAAAAAGTGAGCCGCCAAACGTAACGAGGGGCTGAAATAAAAAATGCTGTGCAAAGAAGAGGGGATTTGTAGCTTTCTTCTTCTCTGTTGCCCTGAAAATGTAAATTTCTGGATTGTGCCGGAAAAATGTTTTATATTCTTTTTTTCCTGTCTCCTCTCTCTCTTTTTGTGTATATGGCATTGTGTAAAAATGCCTCTAAATCTTCCCTAAAATGAAACTATTCTGTCTGTACCGACATGCTTTCCTTCTTATTCGAACAGTAATAACATAGTTGCGATGGATGTATCATGTGTTTTATGACTGTGAAATGTTAAACTTGTCGTAAATCAACATCTGTCATCTCTCCCTCACTAGGCTGAACCAGAGGGCTTCTCCCATTTCCACCTCTACGTGTGTGCCGCCTTCCTGGTGAGGTGGAGGAAAGAAATTCTAGAGGAGAGGGATTTTCAGGTAATGTGCGCACAACACACAGGGGGCGCCATAAAGCCTTCTACAATAGGAGTGAGACAGACTGGCATGCACACATACAAAAAAACATACACACTGCATGTTTTCATCCCCAGCTGGTGACGCTGATGGTGATATACTGTACTTTCCTTTATATGGAGGTAAATTAAACTCGGATGGTCCCAGTTGTATGCAAACAAAAAAACAGCATCTAAACAGTCCACCAGACTGCTGTTGTAGAGCTGTTCATGGCCTACATCTCTCTCCATTACCTCCCTGGTCATTAACTGTGAGGTTCAAAAGTCGTTGTGAGTGCATTAGTAGATGACAGTAGACAGCTGCCAGAAGGTGACTTTGGTTGCCAGCTCACTGGGGGACCTGGCTTCTTAACAGTGGCAACACAGTCTAATATCATCACAGACAAACATCAGCTCTGCTCTTTGGCTGCTCTCTCTGGTTTTACTTTTTTTTTTTCTGCAGAGGCTTACAGTTTTTCTATTCTGTCTTTTCTTTCCATTTCACATTTCCTCTTCTTCCTCTGTTGCTTTTACACATATTTCTGAATATTTTTAATCATTGTTTCACTTTTCTTCTCGTGTTATTTCCTTGACTGTTTAGAGTCTATTCACGACTCTTGTCATTTATTTCTAATAGAAAGATTTAAAGGATCATTGTGTAAGATTTAGTGGCATCTAATAGGGAGCTTGCAAACCTTGTGTCACCCTCCTCTTCCAAGCTTACAGGAGAACTTGCAGTGGTAGGAAGCATTCACAGCTGAACAACAGGTAGAAAACTAGAATAATTAAGTAATTAGGCCAACAATTAAGTATGATTTCACAATAAAACCAGTAATCTTGAGTATAAAAAATAAATAAATAAAATGCAAAAGGACATATCTAAAGCTAGTGTTTGGTTTGTCCATTCTGGGCTGTTAGTTAAACATGGCAGCCTTCATGGAGGAAGACCTGTGCTCTCTGTAGATATAAATGGCTTATTCTAAAGTAACCAAAACACAGGTGATTCAGGTGATTATACATGATTAAAAACATACTTATCGATATTATATTCCATTTCTGACATATTCACACAATAAATCCTGTTAAACTGTTGCAGCAGACCTTTTAAAAAGTTGAAGAACAAAGAAGAAAAATACCAGATTTTAGTCATTAGTGCAAACAGACCTGCGATACTGATGTTAGTCAGCTGAGTCCGGTTGATCAATAATGATCTTTTAACTAACTTAAACACGTCTGTGCACTGTGTGGTCCTCTGCATTATCTTAATTACCTCACAAGCTACACAAAAGCAAGCGCACATTTCTCCAAAGTCCATACAGTTTTACTTTGCTGTCTGGCTTGACATACAGACTACCAAGTTGTGCGCCAAGGGCAAATCATCCATCCTCATGAATATGAGAGGAAAAGTGGAGGCGTAGAGGGAGGCATTGAGAGGGCTGGAAGAGGGGCACAAGTACGAACAGATTAAACTCCATAACGAATGGAGTGGAAAAAAGAAAGGTGTGATTTCATATTCAGAGTACATTTATGTTATAGGGCACACTTTTTGTGTAATTTGGTACCCCTATGTCATTCTTCAAAAGACACAATCTCATTCTGAGTGATGTTACTGAATCATTAAAGCTGACTTTAAAACTGTTTTTGCTGAAGTTATTTAAATACAATAGCTTTCATTAATGAAAAAGACTTGTCATTCAGGTCGAGTAAAAATGTAATTAGCCAGAGTAACTTTCCCCTGCACCGCCACTTGTTAACAAAGCTTTATTGAAATGAAGCATAAATTCTTAAAACATGTCATGACAAGTCTGAAAAATAGCAGTTTCCCACTCATTGTGAGTAAAGAATGAGAACTGCTGTGAATGACACCTTGGATCACTGTAGCAGTCCTTTGTCACTGTTGCCATTGTGCTAGTTTTTATTTATTAAAATCACTGCAGACTTGTATTATTCCTCACTTGAATGAGAAATCAATCTGAACATTTCAGAGGTCCTGCACATCTAGGTTTTACTATAGCTCCCCTCTGGTGGTTACATTGAAGAAAAAGGGGACAAAACCAACACAATTACAACTAATACAAGGGGACCACTCCATCTTTTATGTCACACCCATCGTGTAATAAATCAGAAGAAGTCTTCAAAAGAGTTTGCAGTCAGAGGGTTACGGATCTAAAGAACCTGTGCTTTAGATGGAGGCCAGTTGATTAAAGCTGATTCACACACTGAGTGAGACACTGGAGGCTGTCGGAGTTTGAAGATGAGACATCAACTGACTCATCTGTTCTTACTTTCATACTCTTCTTACCCTCTCTCCCCTTTCCCCCTTTCTCTCACGCACGTTCAGGCTCAAACTAGATTGCTACTTTTTGCTGGATTCCATTTCAGATTGAACTTAAGGTGGTTATAGGTTTTTTAAATGGGTTTTCTGCAGCGTTTTGAGCCACGGTACGCAGAAAAGCCTTGCTAACCTTTGTGTAGTTACAGTGTGTCCACTCTTGCGTTAAAGCATGGAAATATTCATCATTCGAACAAGACTAAGCAGGCATGCTGAGAGCAGATAGTGCCTGCGGGGGAGTCAACAATGGCAAACCCTTTAATCATAATGAATTGAGGAACCTTCTAAACACCATCAACTTTAAGACAGCTTGGTCAGCTTAATTTTTTTTGCATGATCAGAATGTGTGTGGGGAGGGGGCTTTCTTCCTCGCTGCTTCTCAGCCATGCATGCAACATTACTCTACAAATGACAATGTGAGTCCATCAGTCCGTCCACTATTTTGGTCCAGACTGAAACATCTCAACAGTTACTGGTTGGATTGCCTTGAAATTTTGCTCACGTGTCCACTGTATCAAGAGGAGAAAACCTACTGACTTTAGTGATCCTTTGACTTTTCATGTAGAGCCACCATGGGGTTCACATTTGTGATTTTGACTAAAATGCCATGAAATTTTATATGTTGACATTTAGAGGAATTCTACTGGCCTTAATGCTCTGACATAATTTTGAGCACCACCATGAGGTTGACATTGTTGGCTTTTTAAAAAAATGTCTCAACGACTATTTAATGACTATTTAAACCTGCAAAACTAATTATATGCCCATCAGTCTCAGCTGTAGTTTGTGTTTAGTGCTAATTAGCCTGCTGAAACGCAACACTAGCATGGTGAACTTCATATTGCACCTGCTTATCATCAACATGTTGACACTGTCACTGTGAGCGTGCCAGCATGGCTGTATATTTTTAGTCTCCTTTTGAAATATTTCTTTACTGTTGGACTAAGTTCAAAGCGTTGAAAAACCAAGTCCACTGTGGCTCTCTCCAACATGCACTCAGGCACACACCCCATAGACAGTCCAAACTTTTCTGCAGTGGTAGTTCAGGACTCCAAACTCCTAAATAAAGAAAGGTATTATACAGTAGGAATAGTATATACTCCTCACAGAAGGCAAGAAACTTCACAGACTCACCACTTCACTCATGTTGACATAGCTTCTGCCCGTTGTCTTGACAAATTCAGGATAATGGCATTAATTCCATCAGTACAGCATGCTGCACATTTTGTTTCTATCGTCATTCTCAGGAGTGTGTTCTCTTCCATGTTCCCCATAAAACCCTTTCACTCACAAACACATACATACGCATAAACAGACACAGCCAAATGTCATCCTGGCATTTTCCCCTGCCCAGTATACAGCATATGAGCTCTCATCGCCTATTTGCTTATGTCTTCATGGGTTGTCTGTTGTCTGTATGTAATGGAACACAGATGTCCTGTGTGTGTGTGTGTGTGTGTTTGGCTCAGTTTGTCTGTGTCACAGACTTGATTCATATATATTCAGTTTAAAAACATGAATGTTGGTATGAATTTGAATTTACAAAAAACAAACTTCCCTGCAGTTCTGAACAATAAATGTGACGCCCTTGCACATTGTGATGGTGTTGTAGGGTTTGTGGTTTTGAGAGAAAATTGTTCATTTTCACAAATTGATCAACCAAATATAATACAATTTACTATAACTACTTTTTTTTAAAAAACAGATTAGTGTCAGTGAGCAAAGAGAAAAAGTAAAGACTTCTTCTCTTCTCAGCTTTACTGGTTTAATTCCAAGAGATTTCTGCCTCTGATCCACTGAGCCTCAGAGTTCAAACGTAGGCCTGCCAGGTTCTTAAGGGCCTGTTGAACAGCTCTTATCTCCACACGCTTTACCCAGCAACCCTCACGGCATCCCTTTCCTCTCATGTCTGCCTTTCTTTCTCTTTTTGCCTTACTCCGTGTTTCTGTCACTTCTTTTACCAATTCCTAACAGCTCTGGTTTTGCCACTCTCTTTCCGTGCTGCTCAGTTTCATCTTTTGTTTTGTGTTACCGTTTCCTTACGTCTGTTTCTTTCATTATTTTTCTTTTCACCATGTATCTCTGTTACTTATTCTCCCTCTTTCTTTCCTTTTTTTCTTCCCCAAACTTGGCACTTCATTGATATCATGAGTCAATGAGGGATGGCAAGGTGTGTAAGTTGGACGGGCTATCGCTTTAGCCCAAACTGAAAATTGAAATATCTATTGGATGGATAAAATTTTGAAGAAACTACTTTGGTGATCCCATGAGTTCACCACAGTTGTATATTTTGTAAAATGTCAAATATTAAATGGCTTGTCATGAATTTTTTGTACAGACATTCATGTTCCCCACAGGATAAATAAAATAAAAAAAGCAAAACAAACACTGGTAATCCCCTGTAGTGTTGTCATGACACTGAAATATATAAAATTTAATGATATTCAATACCATTTTTGATGCCACTGAGAAAAAATGACTTAACATTGAGGGCATAAAATTTCAGATTTTTATTTAAAGATAGATATAATGAGGCTATAACATGACAACAGACATGGCAAACGAGGCGAGTGATGTGAAGAAGACAGCACTGTGGGGAAGTGAGAGGAGCCTGGACTGTGTATGTCCATTCACAGTAGAAGAAAAAAGAGAGCAAGTGCACCTGATACCGAGTATTTATACTGCAAGAAGAGAGTACTGAAAACATTTCAAGTATTCAGTATCGATAATTATCAATATATCAATATTTTTGACAACACTAATCCCCTGACTGTTTATCTTGTGCCATCATCCAGCCCAAAACTTAATTTTTCCAATTCTTTAGTTTATGACCCAATCCCTGTAAAACTGAACATGCTAAACTAAGATGGTAAACATGGTCTGCTAAGCAAAATGTTTGGCAGGAATGGTTTACTGACAATCATACATGCTCTGCAGAACAACACACACACACACACACACACACACACACACACACACACACACACACACACACACAGAGTATTTTGTTTAATGTAAACCATTGTTTTGTAAAAAGTTGTAAGTGCACCTGGTTGTTGCTGATGTCCTTTGGTGCGACATTGTTTTGGATTGTTTCGATAGGCTACGTCATTAACCACAAGCCTCTTCTGCACACAGCTCACCAGCTGTTGTAAAAACATAATCACAGGTGAAAAAATCCAAACAAGTGTGTTTTTTGGGCAGCTGCAGGTGTGTGTGTGTGGAAAAGAGAGCTAAAAGGAAGAGCAAAGTGGGCAGATTAAAGTTTTTGAGTAAGCACTAAAATAGGGCGGAGAATTAAGTAGAATTAAAATGGTGAAATAAGCAATAACCTATTAGAAATAGGGTAATTATAAAATCACATGCACCACAGAGCATCCCTTATACACAGGTACACTGTTATTCTGTGGGAAACACTGCAAAATGACACATGTATTAGAACACAAGTGAAGTCAGTCTTGCCTTTTCAGCATAGAACATTCATGCACACAAATAACATGCTTCCAGCAATATAATAAAGGTTTCCAACCTGTTCTCATTAATCTACTCATTATTACACTGAATTGCTAGTCCAATTTCCTCGGGCCTCAGGGGCTAACTAGACTTGTAGCAGCTAGTTAGCACAATACAACATTAACAGCTTGTTGTTTTCTGTAAATGAGTGTTTTGATTGATTTTTTTCTGTGCCGAGTTGGGAACCTGTGTGCTCCTGAGAAACATTCATTTCTTATATTCATAACACCTTGTCATAGATTTCACCTCTTCTCAAAGCCTCTGAGATATTAGAATGAAAAGATACAGGTTCAAACTCGCAAATGTGAGACTTGGGGAAAACAATTTGTTCTTTTGAGGTTATTTTATTTAATACACATAACTCTCTGAATCTGCTCAGTCACTGCAGTGGCAGTCACTGTATAAAAGTGTGAGCTAATTGTCATTAATGTAAAATGTGAGGAGCAGCAGTGTATGACAAACTGCTGGCGAGTTACATGCTTGGGGTCCTGAGAGGGAACACGAATGATTGATTCACTTTAATAGTTTTAATTAAAAAACGCATGCAGAAAGTAATTTAAAAAGGATAATTCATGCATTGTTATCAAACCTAGTAAGGAGAGTAACTGTGAATCTCCTCTCCTGGTTGTGGGATTGGATTGGTTAAGCTGCTAAATGAAAAGCAGGAGGAGTGTGGCACTCCCCAAGCAATCTGCCTTCCACCGTTCCACCTCAGCTAGCACACTACTGCTAACTGCAGGCCTGGACTGCATGGATAAGTTAGCGCGTGCACCAAAACGCACACGCATTTTCAAGAATTTTCTCTGTCACTCAAAGCCATATGCTCATACACACTACAACATGAACATGCACACCAACAATTCTCTCTCATACTCTACCATTTTATTCATACATTCATATTCCCCTGTCATACGTATTTATGTTGGACACACATACAGGACACACAGTAATGGGCAAACCAGGAGATATTATGCAGGTGTGTGCTGCTTTTAGTGGGACCAGCACAGTCGGCGCCATTTCCCATTAGTCTGTGCTACCTGCAGACACCAGCAGGGCCACTGCAGAACTTCTACTAAATGACAATGAAAAACCTCAGCACCCTGGTCTCTAAGCCTGCATATGTGGAGCTGCTTGATTGTGGCAGTGTACCTCGGTCTGGAAATTTGAGAATCAGAAAAAAGCCCTCAAAGTTCAGATGCAGCAAAAAACTATGTTTTTCAGTGATATTTGGAAACTGAGTAATAACTACAGCCCAGCAGGCAGAAATCCGGGTAGATCAGTGTTGTTCTGGGGTTTTGACACAAATGTCAACTTATCATGTATGCAAGTTGCTGCTTTTGCAGTTTAGCCATTTTCCAATTTGTTTCTAAAAATGACAGCCTCATAAAAGACTATTTCAGGTGATGCACTATTGCTTAAATAGAGGGTCAATTTACTCATATTGGCAAAATTGCAATATTTGCTGGTGCTTGAGCAGGGGTGTTTTTCTGCTTGTGTGGACTACTGTCTGCTTTTAAATCTGTTCAAATAAGGCCTGTGAGATTTCTTGGGATGCATCTAATAATCATTTTCATTACAGATTAATCAGTTGATCATTTTATCAATTAGTTGTTTGGTCCATAAGATGTCAGAAAAAAGTGAAAAATGTTAATCACTATTTCCCAAAGCCTGAGGTGGGATCCTTAAATGTCCACAGTCCGAAGATATTCAGTTTAGTGTCACAGAGGACTAAAAAACATAGATATAAGTTCACATTTGAGAAGCTGAAATAAGAGAACATTCTGACTGAAACCGAATCATGAACAAATCAAGTATCAAAAAAGTTCGCAATCCATTTGCAATACAAGTGGGCAGTGATACAGCAGAAATGCTGCGTTGTAGATTCTCTAGACAGTCAGTACCTCTATTCTGAGTTTTGAAAAGGCACATAATATTAAGATGTGTACTCACACCATAGTCTCTACATGCGCTGTCTGAATTTCTAATGTAGGACTGCAACAATTATTTTCATTATCATTTAATCTGCTCATTAGTTACATGAATAATTGTTTAGTCAGTAAAACAGTAAAAAAAAGATTTAAAAAAAATGCTCTTCATACTTTCTCAGAGCCCAAAGTGACGTCTTCAAATTGCTTCTTTTGTCCCACCAAAAGACAAAAAGCTGTAAGACTCTTCTTGTAATATCATAAATCCTTATGTTTAAGAAGCTGGAACTACTAAATGTTTGACATTTTTCCTTGAAAGATGACTGAAATTATTAATTGATCAAAACAGTTGCCAAATGATTTTCTTTTGATCGACTAATCAAGTCGAGTCTAGTCTAATGTGTATTGACATGTACAGTTCCTGTTGACATTTTATAATTTTTTGTGCATCAGAAGACCTTTACATACAATCTATAGAATCATGCTTCATAGTCTCTTTTCATACCATACATGTTGCCTGCTCTTGCATCATGACAATTAAGATGCATAAAGCGTACAAACATTAGTCTTTGTACTTAATAAAAGGTGATTAAAGCAACAGCTGGGTGCTCAATTATGCGTCAAACTTACACCATTAATGTTATAATCTGTACGCTTTCTTATGATGCTCAATTTACACTCTACCATATGCACTGATCAGTTTTCTCAATTAATCAATCAGTCATTTACACTTAATCCCTATTTTTAGTTGCCTATCTACAGCTATTCTGACATAAGATTTGTTTTTATTTAGCATGCTCAGGGATATTAGAGTATATACTCTCTGATTTATTTATTTTTTTCATCTAAGGTCAGCAGCACTTATGTTAAACTGCAGACTCACAAGCTCACAAGGACATGCTCACATGCGTTCATTCACAAACAAAACCAAGAGCGTTATTTGTCTCATGGCCATCAGCGGAACCTCTTGATCTGGGCCATCTAATCGTGCGTCCCTGAGATTTCATTAGTAAGCGTTGCTGAATAGCCCCCGTCATGAGGATCCCCATCGTGATTGTTAATGTGAGGACAAGCGTTTATGTGAATGCAAGGCCATTAGTTCTGTGTAAATGGAATCTCACTGTCACTACAGTTTTCACAAAGACAGGCAGGGGGGCTTTAGTGAGGAACGAAAAAGTGAGAGGTGGAAGAGTGAAAGAGGGAGACAAAGGTTTGTTTTCACTTTAATTAATGGTGTGTGAAAAACTGTGGACCTTTGTAAATGTCAGCGTCTGTCCTCAGATCAGTTATGTGTGGAGAACGCCTTGGGTTAGGCTGCCTTGGCAATAAAGGAAAGGAGGGCACTCCAGAGGAACCAGCATGTTCTGGAAATGTCAGCACTATTTCAATCACCATGACCGGGAACATAACTTTGTTTAGGATTAATTTTTATATTGTAGAGAAGATGGGAATCTCAGATTATGACTAATATCGTTTTCAGTGGCACTTTCTGGCAAATGTTAGTTTGCCTGAGTTTGATTAAAGCACTATTTTGTTTTTGATTCTGTCTTTACATTTATAATTTTCTGTAATGTAATGCATAGTGATTATATATGTTTATCAGCCACAGCATTAAAACCACTGACAGGCAAAGTAAATAACATTGAATCATCTCATTACAATGGCACTTGTCACGGGGTGGGATACATTAAACATTCAGTTCCTGAAGCTGATGCGTTGGAAGCAGGAAAAATGAACGAGCGTAAGGATCTGAACGATTTTGTCTTGGCCCAAATTTTCAAGTCTAGACAACAGGCTTTTGTTTTAAATCCCTGCTTGTCTGTGTGGCATTAAACTCTGTGTTGAGACCAAAGCATTTGATCTATTTATCCATGAGATGGCCTTTGAGAATCTTACGTGAAATTACAGACACTCCAAACGGAGACAGAGATATCACATTGACAAAGGTGTTGAAATGATTAGTCAAATTGGCCACCGACAGATTAAATCACCTTTGTTCTCACTGAGATGCTTTTGATTAGTCCTATTGTTTTAGGCAAGCCTTGAGCTAATAATATAAAACCATCCTCTGAATGTTGATCTTTAGTCAGAATTCTACAGCCTTGTTGTGAGCTTCTGTCTCCGCTGTGCAGAGAATAGAAACTCATTAGCAAAGGCTAGCCAGCCTGATCTGATCACACAGAAGAGCTACTGTAGCACGAATTGCTGAAGAAGTTCATGCTGATGGAAAGGTGTCAGAACACAGTGCATCGCAGCTTGCTACATACAGGGCTGTGTAAAACACCTACAGTTGGCACATGAGCGTCATAACTGGACCATGGAGTAATGGGAGAAGGTGATCTGGTGTTGAAAAGGTGTTGACTTGGCTTCCAGATTCCCCACGTCTTGATCCATTTGAGCATCTGTGGGATGTGGTGGAACAACAAGGTCTATCCACGGAGCCCCCACCTCACAGCTTGCAGAACTAAAAAGATCCGCAGCTAACGTCTTTGTGCCAGATAACACAGGACATCTTCAGAGGTCTTGTGGAATCCATCACTTGACGGGTAGCTAGAAGCTGTTTTGGTGGCACGGGGGGACTTACACAATACAACTATTAGCCAGGTGGTTTTAATTTTGTGGCTGATAGGTGTATATTTTATTTGAA